>ML810178.1:271745-290557 GCA_009831015.1 Picea engelmannii
GAATCAATGCACCTTTGTGGCTATGAATTTATTTTTCTTTGATGATATATGCAAGGCAGGAAAATAAAATTTTCAAATATACAATACAATTCTGACACTGTATTGCCCTCGTTAAACCGGTTGGTCATTCATTCCTAGACTATTATAGTAATAAACCATTTTTGTTTCTTTCATTTCGAGTAAGTTTCAACTTTTTTGTGTTTATTGCTTGATGGCTTATGATGTGTAGAACAACGATATTAATCAATTATACGAGGAGCATATGCTTGCAAGCGGTGAACAATAGGTGTGAAGTATACAATTGTCTTGCCGGTTACACTTCATGCATTTACAAGTCTACTTCTAGTTCGCGAAGAGGAGGAACTTGTGTAAAAGTCATTATATCCTTGAAATTACAGACCTTGTCTAAATGTATCAAGGTTTTAACACAATCAAACAATTTTTTATTTATTTTTAGATTGTAGATTTTGATTTTGGGAGATAACTTATTTTTAAAATCGTTAAGGTGATAAAAATTTATAGCATGAATATATGTATTTTAAGATCATGATATATGTCAAAACAAAAATATATTAAAAATGTGTGTAGTTTCATTGATGATGGATTCATGTAGGCTATATAAAAAGTAACGTCAAAAATAGAGATATTGAGAGCCATTCAGAAAAATGGAGGTTTTGATTTATTTGCAACCCAAACCACTAGGATTGTCATTATGAACCTAAATCCAAAGAAACCAAGTCAATAAACACGTATTTTAAATTTGTCAATCTCGCCCAAAAATATTTGAATGAGAGGAACACGCATGGTTTTGTGACTAAATTACTTTGCCCCATGTATATCCTTCACCTCCAAGTAGGGATATCAATGACATTAGGAGCATTTGAGTATGGGTACCATGGGCCTTGACATGGTAAGGGAAGGAAACTTGGGCCTTAGGCCATACAAGTTGCTTCTAAGTATCAAGCTCTCAGACCAACACCTCAAACCACGACACTTGACCTCGTAATGGTATCATTGACTTATGAATGGGGATATTATTGACATTAGGAAAATTTGAACACTAGGTATTAGTCTTAGGGCCTTGGACATGGTTTGCAGAGGAATCCCAAGGCTTAGGCCATAAAGAAAGCTTCTAAACATACATGCGAAGAACAATGACTCAAACTATCACATATGATATCTCGAGGGCATCCTTGTCTTCCAAGTAGGGATATGCACATCATTATAATATTTTGAGCACTAGTTATGAGTCTCAAGGCCCTTGACATAATCATGGTAGGAAATGTGATGATCGAACCCTTAAGTAATATTTTTGGAATACAAGACTATGCAAAACACCTCGAACCACCACACAATCCATCTCAAGGTTATCTCTTCCTTTGTCTACGAATATGGGTGCCATTAGGGGATTTTTGATACCAGGTACATGATTCTTTGGGCCTTAAACATCTTTGAAGGATGAAACCTAGGCCTTACACCATAGAGGAAGTTTCTAAGAATCACATTTTCAAGAATGACACTTTGATCTACTACACATGACCTCTTAAGCATATTCTTACCCTCCAAGTGGGGATATTGACAATATAATGAAGTTTTTAGAACTAGGTATGGGTCTCAGGGTCTCAAATATGGTTAGGGGGGAAAACCTAAGTCTTAGGTCATAAATTAAGATTATAAGAACTAAGGCCTATGAAAAACACATGACCTCTTAAGGGGATATTTTGCCTCCAAGTGGTGTTATGTACACCATTACAATTTTTGAGCACAAGTTATGGGTCAAGGGTTCCTCAAAATGATGGCAAGAAGAAACCTATGCTTTAGGCCTTTAAGGAGGATTTCATGCATACAGGGTCAATAACAACACCTTGAACCCACACACATGACCTCCAAAGTGTATCCTTTATCTCTTACTGGGCATATGGGCACCAATAGGGTTTTTGGAGAAGTAGGTATTGGTTTTAAGACTTAGGCCAAGGTCAGGTAATGAAACTTTCTCATTAGGCCTGAAAAGTAGCTTCCAAGGCTCAAGATCCATCAACTAGTCCTAAAACCACCAAACGATCTCTCTATGGGATATTTGTCCTTTGAGTTACAATATGGACACCATTAGAAGGTTTTGAGCACCAAGTATAGGTTGTGGGGCATTATACATCGTCAAAGGAGGAAAATCAAGCCTTAGGACCTAAAGTAAGCTTCCAGAAATCCAACTCCAAGAACAACGTCTCGAACCACCACATGTAATGTCTTGAGAGTATCATCTCTCTCCTAGTTGGGATATGGGCACCATAAGAGGGATTTGAGCTCTAGGTATGAGTCCCATTGCCTCTACCATGCTCATGGGAGGAAACTCAGGCCTCGAGCCCTAAAGGTAGCTTCTAATGTTAAAGGGACAAGGATGAGGACTTGAACCACCACATATGACCTTTATATGGGATCTTTTTCCTTTAAGAGGGGATATAGGATCTATTAGAATGTTTTTAGCACCAGATTTGGGTCATTGTGCCTTGAACATGATTGGGGAGGAAACCCTAGCCATAGGCCCTAAAGAAAGTTTTTAGGAATTTGGTGTTAATAATGTCACCTCAAACATGGGTCTTAGGGGCCTACACATGTTCATGGGAGGAAAATTGAACCTTAGGTCCTAAAATAAGATTCTATCCATTTAGGGCTAGGAAGGATGCCTAAAACAAACACATAAGGCCTCTTAAGGGTATCTTGGCCTATGCTTGGAGATATTGGTGCCACTAGGTGGTTTTGAGAAGTAGCTTTTTGTCCCAGGGCCTTGGAAATGTTCTAAGGAAGAAGGCCATGCCTTGGGTCTTAAAGAAATATTTGAGGCATCAAGAGCCATTGACAATGCCTCAAAACACCACAAATGATCTTTGGAGGGTATCCTTGGCCTCTAAGAAAGGATGTTAGTGTCGTTGCAAGGTCTTGAGCATTAGGTATGGGTCTTAAGGCCTTGATATGGTCGAGGGGGGGAACCCAAGCCTTAGTTGAAGTACAAAGCTTCTAGGGATCTAGGGACAAACATGACACCTCAAACCACCACACCTAAACTCTCAAGGTTTTAGGCAACTTCTAAGGCTTAAGGGTCATGAATGACACTTCAAACCACCATAAATGACCTCGAGGGGATATTTTTCCTTCAAGTGGAGATATATGCATTGCTAGGAGATTTTGAGCACTATGTATGGGTCTTGGTTACTTGAGGCATGATCAAGAGAGGAAACCCAATCCTTAGGTCCTAAAGGAAGCTTCTAGGCATCTAAGGCCAACAATGACACATTGAACCACCACAAAGGACCTTTCCAGGGTATCCTTGGTCTCCAAATGGGGATAGTCATCATTATGAGTTTTTGAACATGAAGTATGATTCTTTGGACACTAGATATGGTCAGGGTAACAAACCTAAGAGTTAAGCCATAAAGGAATCTTCTAAGATTTTGGGGCCAAGAATGACACCTTGAACCACCACAAATGACCTCTAGAGGGAATCCTTTGCCTCTAGCTAGGTATATAGGTACCATTAGCATTTTTTAGTACTAAGTATGGGTCTTGGGGCACCGAACATGGTCAGGGAGGAAATATGAACCTTAGTCCCTAAAGGAATCTTTTAGCCATCCATGGCTAAGAAGGATGCCTTGAACAACCACACATGGCCTCTTGAAGGTATTTGCAGCCTATGATTGGAGATGTTAGTGCCACTAGGGGTTTTTGAGTAGTAAGTATATGTCTTAGGGCCCTATAAACAATTTAGGGAAGAAGCCCATGCCTTGTTAGAATATTGGATGTGCTCATTTAACCATAAACAATATAACAATATTGTCACCCAACCATAGGCACTAATGCCACCCCCGAGCACCTTGACCTTGACAGAGAGAATAATTTCAGTAGCAAATCAATAACCAACCAAGACTAATGCGCCAAGCAAATATAACCAAAACTAATCAGAGAGTCCAACCTAGAAAGACCGAGAATATATATTGCAAGACTGGCGGAAACAACTCCTCCTCAGACTTGCGCACAAACTGGCCTTCTGCAGTGCGCACAAGTGCACTTCTGTAACTCTAAGAAGTCTGGCTAAAATGAAGACTGGCCTCCTGTATTTATACTGCTTCTTCCAGACTGCCTGGGCCGACTTCTCATTCTGGGTGCTAATTACTTAGTATTAATTATTTCCTTTAGCCGACATCTCTTCTAGGGTTATATTCAATTCTTTTCTTGCTTCCAAAATATTCTAATCTTGTCAAAGGTCACAAATGGAGGTTAATACCTCCTGTAACTACCATAATATCAACACTCCCTCCTAGCTGGGGAGGTATAATGAATAATGGTCTTGAGCACAAACAAACCATTCAATTGGTAGCATCATTATAGCCATATAGGCTCATTAAATCATGATCACCATCATTATTACCCAACTAGATAATCTCCATGAAAACTAGTGTAATGTCAACTGATAGAACACAACTGTGTCTATCCATAGTAGTACACAACTACTCAATCCATGACACATAGTCAAAAATAGTGGAACATATCCACCACAGTAGCATACCTCTACTATCTGGAGACATATAGTCTCCATAGTAATCATATCCTCTAATATCAACCTGAACAGAAACAATGTTATGATATAAACTGAGTCATCTGGGCCATTCTTCCACTCACATTTGTGAGATCTAGAAGAGAATCTCCCCTCAGAGAGTAGATCATCAATGATGGGCTATCTGGACTATTCTTCTCAAGGAAGGAAGACTAACTGTCCTGATTTCTGAGCCTGGACCATTTACCTATCTGACACTAAACAAGAATAATTGTCCTGATATATGAGCCTGGACCATTCACCATTCACCTATCTGACACTAAACAAAGTGCAACTTGGAGAGAATGAGTCTGCCCTAGGGAATGCCTGTCCCTGATTGCTGAAATTGGACCATTCACCTATCTGGGCCATTCCTCTGACACTAAACAAAGTGAAACCTGGAGAGAAAGAATCTTCCCTAGGGAATGACTGTCCATACCATTTCCTAAGGAAATGATTGTCCTGCACCAACCTCTAAAATAGACCATTCTTCGAAACTACTCACGACTGTGAGCTTCGAAAGAATGACTGTTCGAGGAGGTAGACCAGTCTTCTTGACCACTACTGAGAGGTACTATCAAGAAGAAATAATATCCTAGACCATTCCCCCACACTAGACACAAGGGGAATCATTGTCTATGGTACATCATCAATCCATCGAACCATTTTCATTACGAAAATTACCATTCGATCTAGACCATTTTTCGAACTTGAAAATGCTTGTCCGTTAGAAATCTCAAACCACTTTCCGAACTGGAAAGAAACTACTCATCCTGGACCATTTTTCAAAGCTGAAAACGACTGTCAATAAATCAATGATATGCCAATGCTCCCTCTCAACCTGGAGAGCCATTTATTCCCTTTCATCTAAGGGAGTTATTTCCATGATCCCCAATTTATCTCGGAAATATGCAAACTTTATTTTGGACAGAGGCTTTGTCAAGATATGTATTGTCTTCTCATCTATGGGGATATACTGGAGCTTCACTTCTCCTTCCTGGACTTTATCTCAAATAAAGTAGCATTTGATATCAATGTGTTTTGACCGTTCATGAAACACTGGGTGTTCTGATAGCCTTATGCAACTCTGATTGTCACAGTGTATTATGGTCGAATCTGGAACTTGATCAAATAATCCAAAAATAAGCTTTCTCATCCATATTTCTTATGTACATGCCTCACATGCTGCGATATATTATGCTTTTGCTATGCTGAGTGCAACAGACTTTTGTTTCCTGCTGCCCCAAGATATCATAGTGGAGCCCAAGCTGAAACACATCCCTGAAGTACTCCTTCTGTCTTCTGTACTTCCTACCCAATCTAAATTTGTGAATCCATGAAGTTGTATATCATTGGATATGGTATATCTTAAACCATAGTTTAGTGTGCCACGAATATATCTTAGAACATGATTTACAACTATCCAATGCTCATGTCTAGGTTCCACCTGGAACTGGCTTAGTGTGTTTACGACAAAGCAAATGTTTGGTCGAGTATTTACTAAATACATCAATGACCCAATCAATTGTCGATATAGAGATGGGTCTACTGGATCAAAATCCGAGTCTCTTACTTTTCTTATATCTGTGGTCATAGGAGTGTCAATGGATTTGCAATCCATCATTCCAAACTTCTAAAGAATCTTTGATGCATACTTTCATTGTCCAAAAAACACTTCACCACTCTTCTTCGATACTTCTAGTCCCAAGTAATAATGCATGAGACCAAGATATTTCATATCGAACTCAGAAGCTAGTTCCTTTTTACACTGGATGATGAGATATTCTTCACCTGTCAAGAATAGATCGTCGACATATAGTAGTAGAATCACATGTGCATTGTTAACGAATTTGTAGTAAATATTTGGATCTGCATGACTTTTGGAGAAACCAAGTCTCATTAGGTAGCTGTCTATTCTGACATACCAAACTCTTGGAGATTACTTGAGTCCATATAAATATTTCTTTAGTCTACAGACATGAGTGTCTCTGAAATGTACTTCAAACCCTTGAGGTTGTTCAATATATACTTCTTCTTTTATTGCTCCATTCAGGAAAGTTGTTTTTACATCCATCTGATGTAAACTCCATGCCATGGAAGCAACAAGAGACATGATAGCTATAATGGAAGTATATATGGAAACATGAGCATATGTTTCATCATATTCTTCTCCCTCCTTCTGGGAGAACCCTCTAGCTACGAACCTTGCTTTATATTTTTCCATGCTTCCATCTACTGCATGTTTTATCTTATAAACCCATTTTGAAGTTACTACTGATTTTTCTTTAGGACTAGGCACAATTTCCCATACACCATTTTTCATGATGGACTGGTGTTCTTCTGTCATGGCTTCTTTCCATTGTTTCTTCTGAGTTTCCTCTTCAAACATGGTAGGTTCTTCGTCTATAATATTTTTCATACTTTCTGCATAGCTAGAGAATCTCTTGGGGTTCTTACTTTTTCTTAAGGTTGTTACACATCAAAATTACTCACTTCAATAGTGTCACAAGTGTTGTCATTACAAGTGTCACAAGTGTCGCCTCTTGGATGGAAGTGTAATAAGTGTAGCAAATATCATATTGTCATCTTGCCTATGTCGTGTCTCTAACGACATCACATGGACACTTAAGACACCTCAAAGACTGGTTTAAGAAGGAGAAATCATCTGATGAGGAGTACAAATATTTTTCCATGAAGAAAACTACTTAAAAATGAATTTTGGAGGGCAGCGCTCCCCTACCCACTGTCAGGGAGTGCCAGTGCTCTGTACCCTCCTTTGGGGGAGCATTATAGCACCCTGTACACCCTTCTGGGGGAGCGCAAGGCTTTGCTGAAGGAATTTTGGACAACGCTCCCCTACCCACTATCAGGGAGTGCCAGTGCTCCCTAGCCTTCTTTGGGGGACCGTTGCAACTCTTCGTGCACCCTTTTGGGGGAGCGTTGGTCTGTTTGAGAAAATTTTGGGCTGTTGAGGAGAATCAGGGAAAACTCCCCCTTATCTTGGAAATCAGTTGGATTCAAATCTGAGGTCAAGGCTACATCTTAGGGAGGATCAACAATTGAAGGAGAAATATCCTCAACCTATCCCAAGAATCTCTAAGGTGGTTGGGTCTCTCCAAGCTTATATAAGGAGGCCTTCTCATGGTAAGAGAATATGGCAGTTTAGAGGCATCAAACTTATGATCTCATAAGGGATATTTATCAGTGAAAGCATATTCATTTTGATGGTGGATTATTTGAGAAAAGGGATGGACAAAGAGAGCTTGGTGAAGCTGCTACATCTACATCATGGTTGTAAGCACTTTGCTTTGTTTTCATTAATATACATATGTGCCTTGCCTGTTTCCTTTAAGTTTGTGTATGTTTCATGAACTTGTTTATTTTGATAGATCTATTATGAAGCTAATAATGGTAGAGCAGGAAGTATGTTTCTTTGTTGCTACTCATTGTATTGCAGGACCTTCTGAAGAACTTGGAGATCAAGATCAGCCTGGATCGAGCAAGGACAAATGTTGGTAAAGGTATTTACCTTTCTTTCTTATTCTTCCTTGAATAGTTTAGCTTCATGAAAAGGAATGTCAGTGTCCACATTAGCACCTTTCTATCTTGGTTATAGGGGTCTAGTATCCAAGAGGAAATCCACTTGTCCGCAGGAGGATTTTCCTGTAACAGAAATTGGCGACTCCATTGGGGAAGGATAACTTTGAGTTTTGGTTCCTTTCCTAGGTCTTGTTTTAGCCTTTGCTTATCCTTTAGATATTATGCATGATGTGTCTCTAATCCTTAGATGCGTTGTTGGCTCTTGGATTCATCTTACACACTGAATTTATGCATTTTTCCTGAGTTTTTTTGGTTTCTGGGCAAATTTGTGAGTTCTAAGAGGCCAATGCTCTCCTGCCTTTACCACCAGGGCGTTGGCACTCCCTTGCAAGTTTCCATAGAGTGTTGCAATGCTCTGGTACCCTTGACACCAGAGCGCTACCCTTTTTTCTGCAAAAATCTTCTTGGGAGTTGATTTCTCAGTCTTCTTTTTGCTGATTCATTTGCTTAGAGTTAATCCTATCTCAGTGTGTCCTTGTTTAGCCTCCAACCATTTGATTTCTAAGGATTAATGCTGTTTTTTTTGGCTTTTTGACATCTATTTTCCTTTCTTTGAGTCACTCTTCTTCCCTGAGATTTGGAGTGGATCTACTGCTTTCTCACTTATCCGATTGACTGAAAGTTGTGGTAAGGAAAATAAGAGATTTATGAACCATTCCATTTGATCTTTGAGGTCTTTTCTCCAAGCATTTCCTCATGTATGGATTTCATTTTCTTTTTTCTTGTTTGATCACAACGAGGGTGTGTTTTTTTGTTTATGTGAAGTTTGCTTCTAGTTGCTTAAATATCACAGATCTTGATGTCTGATTAACATAAGAAGCTTTGCATCAAACTGATTATCAGTAACATATACATATTTTAGCATTGTATCAGATTTTTGATTGAGGACTATTGTATGAGGTCATTGCATCTTAGTGTTTGAAAGTGAAAGGAAAATCCTTCTCCTTCCCTTAAATAGACATTCATTGAAAAAAAAGTCTGCTTATCATTTCTTATGCATGTTTTGGGAATTGAGTCATAATATCATCAGTTTTCACTCTCATACACCTCTGAGTAAACAAAAACCACTAAAATCAACGCTAAACTAAAATTTATAAGACTTTTTTACTTTTTTGTTAAGAAAACCTACATTAGCTTAAGGTGTAGGGATTTGGAATAGGTTGAAAAGATAACTTTCCAAAGCTATCAAACAAACTTAGCATCTTGCGATAGGGAGAGCAAATCCAATTTTCGTATAGGCTTTCTGGGATCCCCCTCTGACATAAGGGTTACACACGAGGTCACATTCGGGAGAGTTATGGAGATTATCCTTCCATGGTTCAACCGTTCGTAGTATTCATATCATATATTGGGGGTTCTTCTTGAGGCTCAATTGTCTTCATTTGGTCTTAGTGCTTCGTGAATTCCGGATCCGTTCGGGGTCCTTTGGAGTTCTATCGGTCCACTTGTCCTCAGTTCTCTTGAAGGATTTCAGACTTGTTATCCTTCCCATACATTCGGACTGGACTGTCGACTGTACCTGCTTAGGGGATGACTGCGAGTTGGTGACCTTAGTAGCCATAATATTCAGGGCCTTACACAAGGTGACAGTGAAGGGAAGTCTCATTGTACCTGGAACAAATGTTGGTCAAACTCACTCGGTCTCCTTGGAGGGTAAATCCACATTTACTACATGGAATCTTGCACCAAGGTGTAAGTCCGTTAAGAAAGTCGCCAACATAACTGATCCACCCTCTCTATCCCCACCCCTTCCTATATTAATATCATGACATTGGATTTCATCACCAACTAGTGGTTTCGTTGTGGGACGTTTTGTTTGATTGTTTTCTTCTCAGATTCATAGCGTGTGTTGTTTGTTTTACTTAGTAGACCTTAGGTCGAGTTAGTGTTAATGGCATCAAATACTGGGAGTAATAATGGAGGATCCCCTTGTCCCGGGGAACCTTACACCTTTCCTTCTTTTGGAAACATTGGTCCTCCATACATTGCCACGCTGAGTCTTCCGGGACTCACCATCGGATTACCAGTTTGGTTGTTCCCCACTCCGATGATCTCGAATCTTCCCAGTGCTTCAAATGTCAGTACACCACCCACACATCAACCTCATGTCGACTTTTCTCCTTCTTCACCCATTAAGTCTCCTTCCCTTTCTCCTTCTTCACCCATTAAGTCTCCTTCCCTTTCTCCTTCTTCGCCTAGTGAAAGCTCTAAAGTAAGTATCCAGGTTGATCATAAGAAGAAGAAATGAAAAGAGAATAAGAAGAAGAACCTGAAAAATACCAAGCCTCCAACCATATCAGATGTTGGATCCAAGCAACCAGCTACTGTTAATAGTATTGGGAGTGTTGATGAGGTCAACAAGATTAAAACGAAGAATCTGAAACCAAAATTCCCTTGCAGTCTTTGTAAGGGCGACCATTTTCTAAGGGATTTCCCAGGTCTTCCCAAGGTCTTAGCAATGTGGTCTTCCATGTCATCGGCCCTTGCTGGACATGATGGTGATGCCCCATCAACTAGTGATGTTAAGGTTGGTAAGAATAAGACAACTATCAATTTTCCTTGCATGTTGTGCAAAGGTGATCATTACTCTCACCTTTGTCCTTGTATAGACGAGGCTTCTTCTCTTTTGGAAAAGATTCAACTTCCAACTGGTTATCGTAAGATTTCCCCCAACCCATCGTTAGTTGATGGAATGGTCAATCTAGTTCCATCCCCGGTCAGTCCGATTGATCAGGTGGTCAATCTAGTTTCATCCTTGGTTGAACCACTAACCAAAGTAGCTGATCCAGTTCCGTCATCGATCAGCCCCACTTTTCATCTGAAAAGTGAAACCCAAGTGACTGATCCGACCCCTTCATTGGTTAGTCCCACCCTTCATCTGAAGAGTGCCAATGTGGTCAATCCCACTCCTCCTCTGACGAGTGCCAAATTGGTTGCTCCAGTCCCTTCATCGGTCAGTTCGGTTTATCATGTCATCAATATGGTCACATCCTTAATTGAACCAGTTAACAAAGTGGTTGATCCAATCCTATCTTCGGTCAATCCCGCTCTTCTGTTAGAGAGTGCAACCCAAGCGATCGATCCTTTTCCAGCTGACGACCCCATTCTCCCCTTTGAGAATGAAACCCATATGGTTGATTCGATGTCATTATCAATCGATCCTACTCTCCCTCTAGAGAGTAAAGCCGATTATGCCCACATTTTTCTCATTGATACATAATCTACCATGTTGGGGGAATTCCTCCCTCTCCCGCAAAACCCCCTCCAAGTAATGAGACCATCATTTTTTATTGGGGTGTGCTAACTCGACCTCGTCTTCCCTCTCACATTCCTTTCAATATTACAATACAAGTTTGTGGTCAGGATGTTCCTCATGCGCTGATAGATGAAGCTTTGTCCATTAGTATTTTGTCCTCTATTGCTTGGAAATATTTGGGTTATCCTCAGCTTGTGCCGGTTACCCAGAATCTGTTCACTTTTAATAGAAGAACCAATTACCCTTTAGGGATTCTTCCCCAGTTTCCTGTAACTTTGGGAGGGAAAACTGTCTTCATTGATGTTAAGGTAGTCTAGGATCCCTTGGATTTTGATTTACTCCTTGGGTGAGATTATGTCTATGCCATGAAAGCTATTGTGTCCACTCTCTTTCATGTGATATCCTTCCCTCATGATGGAGGAATGGTGACTATTGCTCAACTTTCGTTCATTGGCCTTGACTTGACTATCATCCCAATGACCTCCCTAAACGGGTCTTATATGCAGTCGCTATCACCCCTGCCACAGGTCAATTATGTGGCATTGTCTCCCATGACTTCAACTTCCGATGAATTAGATCCGGTAGTTGACATGGTGATCTCTTTGGTAGGGCTATTGGAGCCTGATCTCCATACCCTTGACGAGACTCTTGACATGATTTCCTTCCAGAGCATTCTTCTTCCATCCAGTGAGGATCTCTTGGAATCCATGATCAAGAAAAGGTCATGAGCATAGTTTTCCTCTCTGTGGCAAGCTCGTTAAAAAATGAAACAGATGCTAGGAGCATATTTTTCCTCTATGTGGCAAGATCGTTAAAAAATGAAACAGAGGCCACGAGCATAGTTTTCCTCTTTGTGGAAAGCTCATTAAAAAATGAAACATAGGTCTTGAGCATAGTTTTTTCTCTCTGTAGCAAGCTCTTTAAAAATTGAAACATAGATTTGGGGATTGAACCCAGAGCCTTGAGCATAGTTATTTTCTCGTGTCAAGCTCGTTAAAAAATGAAACAATCACCTCTCCCGTCGAGTCGAGTCTTTCATTAGGTATCATATTTGAACCTTCATTTCATCCACCCTTATCCTTTTTCTCCATCTAGTATAGAAATTGGTGACAACCTCAAATTCAGTGAATGAATTGAAGCCTGGGGGGCATGTCTCCAAGCTTTGATGATCATTCTGGAGTTAAGCCACTAGCTTTCAAGCTGGGGGCAGAGTACCGAGCTTAGTCTTTGTTCTTTCTCGCGCTCATAAAAACATGAGAATGTAACCGAGTATATTTTTATCACTTTTTCGGACTCGTAAAGGTTATACGGAAAAGGACCCCCCTGGAGTCTCTTTTAAGCTCTTTTCAGACTCTCTAAATGTGAAAAGATTGCTGAGTGATCTTGCTTCCTTTCCCACTCATTAAAAGGTTTGAAAGGGTGTCTTTCGAGTGATAATTTATCTCTTTTTTGGCCTCGCGAGACTAACATTATGAAAAAGGACAACACTGGAGTCGTATTTAAGTCATTTTTATACTCTCTTAATATGAAAAACCACCGATTTTACCTTCTCTGGACTCGTTAAACAATCATACATAGAAGGGCCCATATGGGACCAAACCCTTACTTCTTCCAGTTCATTAAACAAAGGAAGAGGGACTTACCTAAGGTGAGTTATATCGAGCATGTGTTACCCTCCTCGAGCTCATTAAATTAAAAAGAGGTACTCGTCTATCTGGATGGGGGAAAAAATTGAAGGAAGCAAGCCAAACAGTTTTTGGGAACATTACAGGTCACTCTTACAGTCACCCTTGAACACGACATTTTGTCTTTCCATACATTTTAATCTGCTGAACCTTTGCACTGAACCAATCCTCTAATTTTCTTTACTCCTTTGGGTCACCTGACGAAAGTCACAGTATCCACGACATCATCATGTTTTGGTCCATGTCCTATTTCTGTTGTTGCACCTTAGTGTTCAAGGGAAGTATCTACCTCGAGAGTCAACCATCACAAATATGTTGTTTTAATACCCGTGTCAGTCCATGTTCATTTGATCTACCAATTTACATCTCTGTGTCAGTTTTGTGTTGTTGATGGGGGATACATCAAGGCCCTCTTGCGAAGAGTCTATTCCTATTGAATTCAACACATTATCTGGGAACTAGACTTAGAAACTAGTTAGTACATTGGGACTTGCATGCCTCAATGGCATGCCTCCTCGCTTCCGACAATGGGTTTATATCATTGACCCATGATCGGATGATTCCACGGATGTTCAACTTCAGTTCATCTATTCACATTCGCTGGAATGTACTAGAGTACCTTTGGAATCATTGACATCAATGGTGATTTCCCCCACACTTGTTAACAGTTTACCTCATTGACCAGTAATCAAGTGGTTTCTGTCATGTTCGACATCAGGACATGTATTCACATGGTTAGATTCGTACTATGTCGGGATCGGTAAGAATACCCTAGGTTGAGTGATCACTCTGATATGTACTTTGCCCAGGTTGCAATGAAGTTTCTCTTAAATATTGACACATATATTGTCACATAGATCCACTTTGTATTGGTTTGTGGCTATGTCTTATCGTCTCGTAGATCCACTATGTATCTTTCATGGCTACGATCAGTTTAGGTCATGGGAGTATAGATCCACATTGTATATTTAGTGGTTGTACCCTTTTTGTCAATACAATTATGGATCCGTAGTGTATTTTATGGCGGCCATACCTTGAAAGTCTTTGCCACTCAAGCATAGGTATGCATGCCTTGGGTTTGAAACATATCATAATATTTGTTTGATGGTTGTGTGCAGCTTCTACCAGGTTCTTTGCATCCATACCCTTGCTCGAAAAAGTCTACAAAGTACTTCAGTCATTATTTTTTTTCTTCTAACTTCACACTTTGGGGGGAAATCTGTTACACTTCAATAGTGTCGCAATTTTCGTCATTACAAGTGTCAAAAGTGTCGCCTCTTGGACGCAAGTGTCACAAACATCATATTGTCATCTTGCCTATGTCGTGTCTCTAACGACATCGCAGGGACACTTAAGACACCTTCAAAGACTGGTTTAAGAAGGAGAAATCATTGGATGAGGAGTACAAAGATTTTGCCATGAATAAAACTACTTAAAAATGAATTTTGGAGGGCAAAGCTCCCCTACTCACTGTTAGGGAATGTCAACGCTCCCTACCCTCCTTTGGGGGAGTGTTGTAGCACTCTGTACACTCTTCTGGGGGAGCGCTAGGATTTTCTGAAGGAATTTTGGGTAGCACTCCCCTACCCATTGTTAGGGAGTGCCAATGCTCCCTCGCCTTCTTTGGGGGAGTTTTTCAATGCTATGTGCACTCTTTTGGGGGAGCACTAGCCTGTTTGAGAAAATTTTGGGTTGTTGAGGAGAATCAGGGAAAAATCCCCCTTATCTTGGAAATCAGTTGGATTTGAATTTGAGGTCAAGGCTACATCTTAGGGAGGATCCACAACTGAAGGAGAAATATCCTCAACCTATACCAATAATCTATAAGGTGGTTGGGTCTCTCCAATATTATATAAGGAGGCCTTCTCATGGTAAAAGCATATGGCAGTTTAGAGGCATCAAACTTACGATCTCATAAAGGAGATTTATTAGTGAAATCATATTCATTTTGATGGTGGATTATTTGAGTAAGGGGCTGGACAAAGAGAGCTTGGTGAAGTTGTTGCATCTACATCATGGTTGTAAGCACTTTGCTTTGTTTTCATTAATATACATATGTGCTTGGCCTGTTTCTTTTAAGTTTGTGTATGTTTCATGAACTTGTTTATTTTGATAGATCTATTATGAAGCTAATCATGGTAGAGTAGGAAGTATGTTTCATTGTTGCTGCTCATTGAATTGCAGGACCTTCTGAAGAACTTGGAGATCAAGATCAGCCTGGATCGAGCAAGGAAAAACGTCGATAAAGGTATTTACCTTTTTTTCTTCTTCTTCCTTGAATAATTTATCTTCATGAAAAGGAATGTCAGTGTCCACATTAGCACCTTTCTATCTTGGTTATAGGGGTCTAGTATCCAAGAGGAAATCCACTTGTCCGCAGGGGGATTTTCCTGTAACAAAGGTCCCACTTGGGGCTTTGAGTCTTTCTGCTTCTTGTAGGGTAGATTCAAGACAAGTTTGTCATTTCTTGGTGGGTACAATATCTGAATCAATGGTCTCACATGGTTGCATCGGATGATCAAGTTGTTCTGTTTCTTCATTCTGACTTTTTGGAAGACATGTGTTTTCTTCAATAGGCTCTTCATACTCTTCTTATTCTATGGTTTCTTCTATGGATTTCTTGAAAGCCAACTTTTCATTGAAGGTTACATATCTACTGACTTCAATCTTATGTTGTTCCGAGATATAGATTCTATAGGCCTTGGATGATTCACTATATCCCACGAATATGCCCTTCTTTCTTGAGGGTTCTAATTTATTCCTTTTATCCTTGGGAATGTGAAAGTAAACAAGGCATCCAAATATTATTAAGTGCTCCACATTAGGTTTCTTTCCTGAGAAGGCTTCTTCTGGAGTCATATCCTTCAATATGTGGTGAGGACTTTTGTTCTGAACATGTATTGTTGTCGTGGTTTCTTCTCCCCATAAATACATAGATAAACCTTGATCGTTCAACAATGCCTTCACAATTTCTTCAATAGATCTGTTCTTCCTTTTCTGCTACACCATTTTGTTGAAGATTACGAGGAACAATTATCTCCCTCCTAATTCCTGCCAGTTTGAAAAAGGCAACAAATTCCTTGGATGTATATTCTCCTCCATTATATGTTCTCAAGGTATTGATTTTCTTGTTTGTGAGGTTCTCTATCTCTGCTTTGAATTCTTGAAACTTGTTGAATACTTCGTCCTTTGTCTTCAAGAGATATAACCAAGTCTTTCTTGAGTAATCATATATGAATATTACATAGTAAAGAGAACCTCCCAAAGATTTGACTGGAATCGGACCGCAAACATCTGAATCTATTAGATCTAAAATTTCCTTAGATCTATTATTGCTACTTGAGAATGGTTTCTTGATATTCTTACCAAGAGCACATCCTTTGCAAATTCCTTCATGTGTAGACTATAGTTCTGGTATTCCTTCAACCATATTTTTGAGGAAGGGTAATTCTTGATAGTTGATATGAGCATACCTTCTATGCCAAAGTTCATTGGGATTGACTTCATTATGTACAAGGGCTTCATCATTCCGTTCTAGTAGTCTGTATAGTCTTCCTTCACGGGTTCCAATAACTCTAGCATTCTCTATGTTGGAGTCTCAAGGCCAAGATAACAGTTTTCCATCTACAAAATCTATTATGTTTCCTTTGTCTTATAGGAAATATATGGATACAAGATTCTTTTGTAAACCAGGTACATATAAGACATTTATCAAATGAACATTGTTACATGTTTTCAACTTGACGGAGGCTTGACCAATTCCTTCGACTAGGTAAGTGTTTTTGTCTCCAAGATCTAGCTTGTACAATGTCTTCTTTTCATTTAGATTGGAGAGTCTGGTTTGATATCCTATCATATGCCTAGAAGCTCCATTGTGAATTATCCACATGTCATCTTCAAGCGTTCATGTGAGTGTTGCGTAGTGTAGATGACTTGTCTTTTCATTCATGACTTCAATTGACTGATGACTGGTCAAGCTTTGACCCAAAATTTCAACCTTGACGTTTCTACCTTCTGAGAGTGCCAAGAGGTGCGCTGGACCAAGGCACACTTGAATATATTCTCCTTGAGTAAGGTGTTCCATCATAAGGTGTTGGATAAGGTTTTTAGGGTTTCTGCAACTACACCTGCTAGTAACCCTAGTGGCAATGCTTTAGTCACTGCACCTGCTAGAAACCCTAGTGACTATTTTTCAACAAGCTTAGTATCCTTATGTCTTAGATCCCTTCCAGTGGTTATACTGAATGAAGGGGGTGTGGGCCCATAACCTGTTAGAATATTGGATGTGCTTGTTTAACCATAGACAATATAACAATATTGTCACCCAACCATAGGCACTAATTCCACCCCCGAGCACCTTGACCTTGACAGAGAAAAGAATTCCGATAGCAGATCAATAGCCAAACAATACTAATGTGCCAAACAAAGATAACCAAGACTGATTAGAGACTCCAACTCAGAAAGACCGAGAATATAGATTGCAGGATTGGCGACAACTCCTCCTCGGACTTGCACACAAACTGGCCTTCTGCAGTGCGCACAAGTGCATTTTTGTAATTCTGAGAAGTCTAGATAAAATGAAGACTGACCTCATGTATTTATACTGCTTCTTCCAGACTGCTTGGGCCGACTTCTCATTCTGGGTGCTAATTACTTAGTATTAATTATTTCCTTTAGCCAACATCTCTTCTAGGGTTATATTCAATTCTTTTCTTACTTCCAGAATATTCTAATCTTGTCAAAGGTCACAAATGGAGGTTAATACCTCCCGCAACTACCATAATATCAACATGCCTTAGGTCCTAAAGAAGCTTTGAGTCATCCATAGCCATGAACAATGCCTTGAAGCACTACACATGACCTCTAAAGGGTATCCTTTGGGTTAAGAAAACCCTTGACAATAGTAACAAATTTATAGTGCATGTCCTTCACGACAAACTGATTTGGCCAAAATTCCACGTTATTGTTAGACTAAGTTAGTTGGGGTACAAACAACAAATTGACACTCAAACTAGGTACGTGATACACATCAATGATAACACTATTTTGGCATTCGGTCTTACCACATCCAACAATAGTAAGTGCATAATCATTTGCTACAAAGATTTCTTTTGTTGTAGCCCGACTTAATGATGAAAATAGAGAAGCATATTTACCGATATGATGGTTACAACCATATTCAAATTTCCACTCACTTTTAGAAGTGGAGGCATGCAAGGCATGAGAAACACTAACAAAAAATGTATAGTCATCTACATTTCCTTATGAAGTTTGGTGCTATAGGTCAGTCGAACGTCTAGTAGACGTCTCTCCAAGATTTTTCATTTTCTCCTTTAGGTATTTAGTCTTATGCTGGAAATCCTTCTCCATATGTCTGAAATTTTTGCAATAATGATAGGTCTTATTCTTTCCTTTCTTAGTCAAAGTCTGATTGTCATGCCTCTTCTTAATATTTTGGTTGATGCAATCTCAATCTTTCCCTTGATTTCTGGTTTGACCTCCTTCTCTATAGTATGTTGATGTTTTCCCTTCAATAAATGGGCATTGTAGTGCTCTAATTTAATTATAACAACCATTAATTTAGAACAGAATAGTAAATTAAAAATTTACTCAAAATTCACTTAATCTAGCACATTCAGTCCAATATTTCCATAAATAAAATTCACTAACAATTTACATACCTCAC
>ML810178.1:293796-340272 GCA_009831015.1 Picea engelmannii
AACAAATGAATACTTGAATCACATTTTATACACCTTTGTGTTTCCAACCTTTTTTTTATTTTAAATTACATGTAAACTAAAAAATTAGAAATGCCCCTTTGAAGAGGAAACATCCATCGATATCCTGTGTATTTTTCATAAAAAAAATTGTGGTGTAACTTTTATGCTACTAATTCTTGTCCAGATGCCTCTAGAAGTGTGGAAAAAAAATTAGTATAAGTTTTATAATAAAATAAATTTAAAATATAAATGAAACAAAATGTGCGAAAATGATCTTCCATTGGATATAAGATTCAATCAATGAATCCATTGGCATCAATTCTATCACTTGATATAGAAGAGATGTAGTGTACTTAGGGAGGTAATATGAGGTACCTAGGGAGGTATAAGGGGAATAATAGTAGTTAGGTATATATGTATTGTTATGTATGGAGGCCATTTCTAGTAAATAGGCCCATGTAATAGTGTGAACACAATGAAAGTAAGATGGCTTACTAAAAGGTTCCACCTACTAGAATGTTACTTCTCTAGAATGTTCCTAGGAGGTCAATGAATGTAATAAGATTTATTAAAAGGTTTCACATACTAAAATGTTCCTAGGAGGTAGATATTACTATATAAAGACGTATTTTATGTGAATGATTTGGTTTCTTGTTGAAGTTAAGTATTTCTATTTTAGATTATATTTTCAGATCCAAGGTACATAACATTTGGTATCATAACTCTTTTTTGAGCAAAAAATGGTATTTTTTTTTTGCAAATTTTTGAAGGGAAAAAAGGATGTGGCACACTTCGGATTAAATTATGAAACCTTTTTAATAGAATTTCTAGAAATCAACTAGATATTTAAGTTCCTCTAGGATAAATATCCAATTTAAAAAAAAAATTGTTCAAAACGAAGTGAAGTTATTGACAATTTAAAATTAGCAAATTTTCAAAGTTTTTCTGAAGACGGCTACACAATTTGTAGATCAAAGATATTTTACTAAAGTGCTGAAACCAACACCAATAGATACAAAGTGTTTGTGACATTTCATAATTGTGGTTATAATAGTCAACTAGAGAAGTATAGCCATAATTATGCTCATTTTAATTAACAACCTGAAAGAACTCCGCTGCAAAGTAAGTTATTTATATAAACCCTTGTTTATTTTTTGGTTATAGAAAGCAAGATGTATTTTCATGGAAAAGAGGATGACTCTACTATCCTTGTTTATTTTTTGGTTATAGAAAGCAAGATGTATTTTCATGGAAAAGAGGATGACTCTACTATTTAATAACACATAAAAATTTAGAAGTCATTGTGGGAATTTATTGGAAAATTTGGATAAATTCTAATTTAATAGGTGATGCAATCATTTGGTGGAAGTTGCTAAACTCTAGCAAGATGATCACACTCTAGCAAGATGATGACACTCTCCAATGAAGAATTTGATAAATGAATTTGAAAAAGTATTTTTAGAGCAATAATCTTATGTTGGGAAAAAGGATAAAAAAATATCAATGATTTATTTGCATGTGGAAATTTTTATATAATCTTATGTTGGAAAAAGATAAAGAGAGTATCAATAATTTATTTTCATGTGGAAATTTTATATAATCTTAGGTAAAAAGATAAAGAAAGTATCAATGGTTCATTTTTATGTGGAAAATTTTATATTACATGTTTATGAATATAGTCATGAAGATTAATTTAAAAACAAAATCCATAATTAAAAATTATCATAAAAGTACTCACTAATGATCATCCAAAAGTTAAATTTAATATTAAATATTTCCACCAACAAGTTGCTTTATAAAAGGATAACGATAAGTCAATTAAAAAAGGTTGCGTCCGTCAAAGCCAATAATTGCGAATTGGAAGTTGGCCTCCGGAGACATCATCGCAGAACTATGTATTTTGAAATTGTTATTAAGGAAGCTAATTTGTTTAACAAGAACACTTTCAGTTCCAGGAAGTTGGAGCAGTCGTGATAGTTCAAATTCCTTTGACCATCTGTAATTCTGAGGAATAAGGGTTGGCTCTTCGACTTACTTTCAATTTATTTTTGCTTCCCGGTTGTATTGTCTTGTTTGATGAAGGCCCTTCAAAGGACGAATTCGATACAGAGGATGAGAAATTTTTGAATTGCCCCTCTGGCGATAGATCGGCCATATGAATTTTCAATAGGACATTAATTTGATTTTTTTTTTTTTTTTTTTAATTGGATTATAATTTTATTTTGTACTTTGATCTTGAAATTACAATTTTATATTGCTTAAATCATGTTTTTGAATGCATCTTCAAAAATCTAAAACATTCAAAATATGTAATATTAATCAACAAGTTTCAGAATTTTCAATCTAATTTTGGACAAAACTCATCCGAAAAAGTACCCAGAAAAAAGATAAAAATGTAAAACATTTAGACTACATCATAAGCATATGTTATCATACTATGTTTCAGTTTTGCTTTACTAATTAGGATGGTGATTAGATGATCATCGAGAAGAATCGTGGGAATTAAAAGCAGTTCCAA
This sequence comes from Picea engelmannii, assembly GCA_009831015.1. NCBI lineage: Eukaryota > Viridiplantae > Streptophyta > Pinopsida > Pinales > Pinaceae > Picea > Picea engelmannii. The sequence continues at coordinate 296,315 of ML810178.1, forward strand.
TGAGATAATGTTGGGAACAATTGCTTTCGTTTGGTGTTGTAGTAGAATTTAGGAGAAAAATGGACTCATAAGTATTCGATTGAGGAAATTTGTCATTCACGGTTTGGTGTGGTTTGGTGCACAAAGGAGGAAGAAAAACAATGAATAGAGAATTGGAAAAGTTGAGAAGAAGATTTGAAAACCCGTTAGAGCGGGGATGCAGAAGAAGAATTTGAACCAAACCAAAGGCAGAATAAGAAACATAGAGAACTTATCAAAATATGGAACCTGGAGTGCAATTAATTCAACTTTTGAAGGAAAGTGGAAGACTTACACAAGTTGAAGTTTCAAAGTTAAGATGGAGGTTTCAAAGCTAAGATGTTGGTACACTGGATTGGATTGGTAAAGTGGAGTGGTATTTTGAATATGAGAAAGTGGAAGATCCTTTTTGGGTATAGTTTGTTTTCATGAACATCTCCATGAAATTGAAGGGGTATCATTGTCCATGAAATCGAAGGAACATGATGCCTTGTGATGGAACTTCATGTAAAAGGATTAAATTTGAAAGTAGGAAGAGAAAAATTGAATTTAAACAAATATGATAAGTAAATTGTATGGAAAAGTTCTTAATAGCATACTTTGTATGGACCGGTGTAGAATTTGACACAAAGAGATGAGATAGTTCGTGAATACGTTAAAGAGTTTTATTCGATTGATGTTTTGATCTAGATTAGATGAACAAAAGACGAAAGGGTAGAAAAATATGCAAATATTCTTAATGAATCAAGTATGCACTGCTTTCATTAAGTAGACGAATCTTTTCAAATTGCTTTGAAAGTTGAATGAAACTAGCCAGGAGCTAACAAAGTTCTCGAGGTACTAGAGGAACAAAAGGTAGAGGAAGAGCGACAAATGGAAGATGACAGATAAATGTACTGAATGAAAAATAAACCAACACTAGTAATTTGAATTCAAGAGGGGCCGATAACCCTAACAGAGAACGAGGTTATGACAATGGTAGAGGTGGAAAATTGACTAGTACTTGTATCAAGTTTAGCACAATCGGACATCAAGCATCTAAATGCTAAGAAAAGATGAAACAATTGTTGTTTGTATCACTCTATGTGCAACACTGACATTTTTTTTCGAGATTTTCCAAAAGCTTTTAATACACTAGTTATATTGTCAAAGACATTATGTTTCACCTTTGTATCTTTTGTCGACTTTTGAATACCCAAAAATGATGTAGTTTCTTTTAACTTTCTTGACTTTATTAGACAAAGTAAAAGTTGAGCTTGTACTGTCACTGATTAATCTTTGAAAAAAATGTTATACATATTCGTAACACGATATCTTATATAATGATTAACTTCTTTCTTCCCAACTTTGTCCGTATCAAAATTTTCTAATATTTCATCATCAATGTTGATAGATTCTTCTTCATATTTCAATTTAAAGTTTATATTAAAAAACAAAACCCAAACATAAATTCACTAAATTATATATACAAGTGTTTGAATCTTATATTATCTAGAGATTTATGTACATACCAATAGGTGATTCAACTTCTGCTTCAGTTTCAGTTTCAATGAATTCATCGACGTTACGAGGCAAATCTATTTATGGTTGGACTTTTTCTTGTTGAAAATATCTATTTACATCATCATCGTTTATTTCTTCAATATTTTCACGTTCTTGTTTCTTTCTCCAATAATGCTCTTTCCTTTGTTCGTTATGGCGAGTTTTGTCTCAAGTGCGATCAAATTTTCTCCTGCGCAAACTTTTGTTTCCCATAAGTGTAGTTATCTGTAAAAGTTAAATAAAAAAAATCAACATTTCAGAATAGCCTCAAAAAACTTCATTCTCACAAAAATTATTAAAAAATTATTTACTAAGAATTTCGTGTTCAACGACACCTTCACCTTGAAAAAATGTTCAACAACGCCTTCACTTTCAAAAAATGTTCAACAACACCTTCGCCTTGACAAAATGTTCAACAATGCCTTCAATGTATAATTATTTTTTTTCATTCAAAACATCAACCACCTTGTTCAAAACAATGAAAAAAATGATTCAAAGTTTTGCTTAGGGGCTCCATATATGCAAAACCATGAAACGAGAGTGTGAATTGTGTTAAATTGGTAAAGACGAAAGCATATTTATAATATTTGGCACCAATTGAAATGAAATGACATGTCCCTTCATTTTTTTTCGACTGGCGGAATTCTCTCACTGATCTTTTGGCCGAAAACATAATGTTTGGCTGAAAAACTAGGAATCCGTTTATTTTTTACAGATTTCATTAGTAAAATATCGTTCATCCGAAACAAAATACTTTTCGGCCGAAAGACTCTTTCGGTCGAAAACCTACGAATGGGACTGTTTGCAAGAACCTGATAATTCCTCCAACTTCCTAGCACTTTGGAGGTTGCAGACTTCTACAAATACTCAGATTTTAGTTTCGAAATCGATATCAGTATTTGAAAAATTGAATCTAATTTCTATGGATATAATTTTTTTTCATTTTCATTATTTTGATCTAAGTTTATTTAATTTTATAAAAAAATCATTGCATAATATTTTCAGGTGACATTATGATTCAATGAAATGAAATATCTATATCTCTAAAAATACACAGTGGAAAAATTAGAAAAAATTGTATTCACAATCCTTAAATTGTTTTCTTCAAAAGGGTATTTTTAGATTTTAATTTTAAGTACAAATTAAGATAGATACAAGGTGGAGGAAAACATGTGTTTAAAATCTGCAATTGTTTCAGCTTGGTCAACATAAAAAAATTCTAGAAATGATAACATTCATCCGTTAGATTCAAAATTATAGTCATAAGAAAATAGAGTATCTGTAGCTTGTTGTAGTATTTTTAGTTTGTCAAAAACAAAAATTTAATAATAGATACATTGTTGGGGGAAAACATAACTCATTATCATTCCTTTCATTTTTAAGGAACACACTGTGAAACAAATGCCAAATTGACATATAAAATCTCAATAAAAATAATTTGAAAAATAGTCAGTAAAAAGATAACAAAATTCTTCACAAGTTTTGTTTTTACTATAAAGTGAAATTCTAAATAAAAAAAAATACTTTTGTATACGAGAAGTTGAAGAACTTATGAAAATATAGTTTTTTTTCTCATAAAACAAGCAAAATAGACACCCATATTCATGATTTCACTCAAAATCAAAATGTTGGGAGAAGATATGACGATAGAACTCATGGTATGCAAGTAACATAATCAGTGGTTGGAGATAACATTTTTAAAACAAGTGAAATGTGAGAATTTGATGCTCATGAGAGTGTTGTTGAAGAAAAAAAAAAAATGTTGAAGAAAAGTAGCCTAAGAAAAGGAAGACCATCTTCAAGATCAAGTGCAAAGTTGAAGATTAGTGTTATAACTTGATCAAAGATGGAGGTAGTATTGAATATATAGCTTCCATCGAAGTAACTTAGAATTAAAGTTGAAATGTACTCCCCACTCAAATGCATGTAGAGTATCATGGTTGCAAAAAGGACACCAAGTCACTATGTATGGACATTTGTTTTTTGAGTTTTCATATTAGAGACTATAAGAGCCATGGTTTGTGTGATATCGTTCCAATGGATACTTGTCATGTTTTCTTGAAAAACATTAGAATATGATCAAAATTATTTCCATGATGGAAGAATAACACTAATCAATTTGTGAAGAATGGAAGAAAATTTAGTTTCCATCCCATGAAGGAACATGATGAAGAAAATATAGTTTGTTTTCATGAACATATCCATGAAATTGAAGGGGTGTCATTGTCCATGAAATTGAAGGAACATGATGCCTTGTGATGGGAATTCATGTAAAAGGATCGAATTTGAAATTAGGAAGAGAAAAAATGAATTTAGAAGAATATGATAAGTAAACTGTATGAAAAAATTCTTACTAGCATACTTTGTATAGACCAGTGTAGAATTTGACACAAAGAGATGAGATAGTTCGTGAATACGCAAAAGAATTTTATTGATTTACGTTTTGATCTAGATTAGATGAACAAAAGACGAAACGGTAGAAAAATATGTAAATATTTAGGATGAATCAAGTATGCACTGCTTTCATTAAGTAGACAAATCTTTTCAAATTGCTTTGAAAGTTGAATGAAACTAGCTAGGAGACAACAAAGTTTTCGAGGTACTAGAGGAAAAAAAGGTAGAGTAAGAGAGACAAATGGAAGATGACAGAAATGCACTGAATGAAAAATAAACCAACACTAGTAATTTGAATTCAAGAGGGGCCTATAACCCTAACATAGAATGCTCGGTTATGACAATGGTAGAGGTGGAAAATTTACTAGTACTTGTATCAAGTGTAACACAATTGTACATTCAACATTTGAATGCTAAGAAAATCAAAATGTTGGGAGAATCTACGATGATAGAACTCATGGTATGCAAGTAACATAATCAATGGTTGGAGATAACAATTGTAAAACAAGTGAAATGTGAGAATTTGATGCTCATGATAGTGTTGTTGAAGCCAAAAAAAAAAAATGTTGAAGAAAAGTATCCTAAGAAAAGGAAGACCATCTTCAAGATCAAGTGAAAAGTTGAAGATAAGTGTTATAACTTGATCATAGATGGAGGTGGAATTGAATATATAGATTTCATCGAAGTAACTTAGAATTAAAGTTGAAATGTACTCCCCACTCAAATGCCTGTAGAGTGGCATGGTTGCAAAAAGGACACCAAGTCACTATGTCTGGACTTTTTTTTTTTGAGTTTTCATATTAGAGACTATAAGAGCCATGGTTTGTGTGATGTTGTTCCAATGGATACTTGTCGTGGTTTCTTGGAAAACATTGCAATATGATCAAAATTCTTTCCATGATGGAAGAATAACACTTATCAATTTGTGAAGAATGGAAGAAAATTCAATTTCCATCCCATGAAGGAATAAGGTGGTGAGAGAAGTAGAAGCAAGGTGATATTGTGTTCAACCAAGGAATTATTGAAGGAGGTGAAAGATTCAAAGTGTTGTCTTACATTATCTCCAAAGGACTATCAGTTTTAGGAGAGAGTAGTGGCGATAGAAGTAGAAAAATCATCGAAGGAATATGGATAGATCATCTTAGATTATATGCTAACTAGATTGCCACCAATGAGGAATATTTCACTTCAATTTGATTTGATTTCGGGATCTAGTTTGTTGAAAAAAGAAACACAAAGGATAACACCACCAAAGAGTGAAGAGATTAATCAAGAAGTCCAAGATTTGATGGCTAGGGGGGTTGATTTGATGACATGGCAAAGTGTTGCTAACATGGTTGAGTGATGAGATGGAAAGTGGAAATGTGGAGAACAATGATTGGATGATAAGTGGCATGGATCCAAGAAATAGTTAGACATATGACTTTTATTATGGTATAGTCCCCTTACCTAGCCCAATGGTAATGGAGGTAAGTCCTTAGTACTAAGTGCTCAATGGAGTTACCCCAACTCCACATTGGAGAAGGTAAAACAAAAAGCTTAGTGGCACTTGAGGCCTCACCTTAGTGATAGGGGGTTTTGCATAGTCACCCTTAAGGCATTTACTGGGGTGATAGATCACAAGGGTCTTGTATAGACTATTTGGGGACCACTTAAAACCTTCCACTTCTCTAGAGCCCAGGATTTCCCAGGGTTACCAAAGTCTCCATTAGGGGTGATCCCTCACGGGGCTTGATGACATTACAATGTAACCTCCATTGTATTAGGAACCCCAAAGAGTTAACCCAACTTATTGAGTGTCATAACTCCACTTAAAGACTAGCTATAGAGGAAAAGGGACCCCACTAGGATTGAAGGGATTACCTACCACCAATAACCACACAACATGTGGCAAGGATGAGAGGGCCAAAAACATATTGAAGGGACCTTAAAAGGTTTTGCAACCAATGAGAAACAACCATGTGGTAGATGATCAAGGATAAAAACTCCTCATCTCTTGCACAAATTGTTGGCAACTATAAAGGCTATGGAAGACATTTTTTTGGTTAGTAAGTATCCCAAGAGTGGGAAAAAGTGGAAGACCGTAAATTCTTCTTGGGGGGAATGGTTATGAAATATTTTTGAGGTCATTTGATTTGTTTCACATAGGGGAGGAGAGGGGACAACAAAGTCGAATGAATAATCAAGCTCTATTTTGGTGGAAGCATGTAAAAAGAAACACTAATGTATATGTCAACATCTAACTTAATGTATATGTCTATGTATATGTATATGTATATGTCAACATATAACTTAATGTATATGTCAACATATAACCTCTGTAAAGGCCAATAGAAACACTTCTACAATATTATAAGAGTTTTAGCTACACCAAACTAACCTTCTAGTTTGTTGTAGTGTGCCTCCTAGATAAACTTATGTCAGTGCTCACATTGAGATACACAAAGTTGTCCTAACTTGTAGAGAAATTTTTCCTACAAGTGGTAGTGGAGGGAAATTGATTAACCTGTCTGTTAGAAACAATACTTGTCTTCGGCATCGGGATATCCAGGTCCGCAGGTTGCACGAGGAATGCCCAAGCGCAATGCACAAAAGAAGTCCTTTCGGACTTAAAATCAAGCGAGCAGGCAAAATTATAGTGTCAATGGTCCAGATCCACCCATATGAGCAGATCAACGGTTGGTGGGAAATAACGAATAGAGAAGTTGCGCCGAAGTTAGCACAATAGATCGCGCCCATATTGTATGCAGGGAAGAATAATAGCCGTCCATCCAAACGACGCGTGGCGCGAGATCCAGTCGTGTTGGCTTTTCGAGTTCAAAAGGTGAAGGTTTTATGTCGTTGTACATTTCGAAACCCTGAACCCCGAAGCAACGAAAGCACCCAAAGGCGGGCCCACAATATCGAGGAGTAGTCTCAGCCGTCCATCTAAAGGGGACACCTGGTGCGCGATTAGGCTCCCTGCCTTTTCTCCCATCGTGATTTCGAAGCGCAAAGAGCGGCTCCCTCATATCCCCGATGCGCGAAGTGACGAGAACGTCTAGGACCTGGGGTCCACAGCATCGTCGAGAGGGTTCAGGACTGTCAGATCTGAGAAGGACGCGTGGCGTCAAATTTAACCATCTCGGCGTTTCGTTCATCGCGACTATGATAAGCAAGGATCAACCCCTCTCTATTCGCGAACGCCGAAAGCGCCTTCGAGAACAAACACAGGGTCACAGCCTGCGGTCACTTGAGAAAGGAAAAGAGTTATGCAAAGGTGCCAAAGCGTCGGGTTTTTCCACAGAGGGGAATACCGCGTCCTCCAAGACCAGTTCAGCCCGACTTCAATCCTGGTCCTCGCTAAAGAGTTAAATGAAGGTGAACAGAGGTAGTTGAAACCTCAGCTCACTTATTGAATGTGAGGTATGGGGGTTCCGACAGACAGTCTTCCCGAGGCGGTTCTGTACACTGATTTTCTCCAAAAGGTCATGGCTGGTCCTCATTTGACCAGAGAAAGTCTGCGCACGCCATGTTGGCCTTTAATGTTGCTGCTATCTCCCCTGCAGGAGCCATGCGCAGTTAAGGTGGCGTCTGACGAAAGTTACCCGTCCAAATTCGGCTGAAGGGACACCACGCCTTGGATGACTGAACATGCCTCTGATAGGCGAATTTTGCTGAGTATATAGACTCAGTCTTTGTATTTTGTAATCTATCGATGGTAGAGCGAAGCTCCTGATTGTAAAGTTTTAACAGAAATTCAAGTTTTCTGGTTATGCATCTGTATGTGAGATTTCTTGTTTTATGACAGATAGTCTTTCTTTCCCCATCTAATTTTCATCTCATGCTGAGAGAGTTCGTGATCGACTAATTCGCACGAATTATGGAAATTATGTTATGGTAAAGGATTTATCGTTGCATTGTTGTATTCTCCAGTTTTCTGCATTTGAATGTAAGAAGATCTTACGTTTAGATGTTTTCCCCCTACAGTCTGTTAGGAACCTAATGTTAACAACAGACCTCTACTTTTCTCTTATACAAGTCTTCCCCCCTACTCACCCTTACTACAACTCACTGTCTGAAGTTATCTAAGACCTCACTTGCCCATGCATGCCTGGCCTAGTTTTGGAGTTAGAACCACATCGTTTGAGTTAACCTCCATTTGATCACCCCATTAAACAAATCATGACATAAAATGATGGGCGTCAGGCTCTGCTCCTACTGCAATCCAGGGGTGACTTCCGACGCTAACATTTCTAGCACCGTTGCCGGGGACGAAGTTGAAGATTTTCCCCGGAATTGAACGACATTGAGCCTCTGATTCTGAAGGTGCATCGGGTATCAGAGCCTTTAAAGATTGCTACTGTGCACCTGGCGACTCCATTGTGACGACTCCACTGTGGCGAACCTGCCGTGTTAATTGTGGCTTTCAGAGGTAGACACACGCGGTCTCATCCACAACTGCCTCTAGCTACACCTGAAACTGATCCAGAGGTGGTTCTTAGAAAAGGAAAGGTCCCTGAAGAAGAAGCTTCCACCACCGAAACAGGTAATCCGCCATCTCCTTCTGTAAGAACTCCATTTTCTCCTCCTTAGTTTCTTAATAGACCTCCATCAGAGGTTCCCCGTTTCCTGAATTTTGGGAGTGTTCCTGCTGAGTTTTCCCCTCCTGGTCTGGGATTGGACGGAGGAATCCTTGTCACTCCCCTCTCCTCTAAAGTTGTACCTTGGCGTACACCCAGGACTACAGAAGATTTCCCCACTCCTGCACAAAGAGGAGCATCTACCAACTTGAACCCGTTAGCCTTCTCCTTAGATCCCCTTCTGTTTCCCATTCCACTTTGAGACTCATTCCCAGTAGCCCCTTCGCGAACTCCTTCTCCTCCAAGTTCTCCTCCACCTAATATTCCTATGGCTGCTGCTAATCCCCCTCTAAATAGAATGGATGCCATAGTCATTGCTAGATATGCTCCCTCAATCCTACCCCATCCTATGAACCCTCTCCCTGCTGGAGATTACTTGAAGTATATGCCCAAGTTCACTGGTGTAGTGTCCCCAAGGCCAAGCCCCGTTACAGATGATGATATATACAATGAATTGTAAATGTGTTCTATAGGCTGGTGAGCCAAGTTTTGTATAAGATGGAAGGCTTATGTGTTTGTTAGGACAGGGAGCCTAAGTGTTGAAGGCCAGGAGCCTGCTGATGTACTTGTATGTATGCAGATCAATTAATAAAATATAAACACCGCCAGTGCAGACCGACCACGATGAATGAGTGAAGGGGGACTGAGCGTCCACAGAGTGGGCAAGGAACTAGGGGCTGAAAGGTGGGAAAGGGGCTGAGTGTTGAGCCTAGGGGCTAAGCCTAGGGGGGGGATTAAACCTGGAAATAATATTTTAATATTATTTCAACAAAGCCATGTGCATCATATGTTTTTATCCTAAGTCCTTTTGGAAGGCCACGTGATTTCCCAAGCGGTGGGAGGAACGCGTGCTGGTGAACGCATGCAGTCCCATGGGTGACAAGTGTCAACCCTGGCGCATGCACAAAAAGGCTAGGACGAGCCGTGAGAAGGTTTCTCCTCCTCCAGTCGACCCGACTGCCCGGAGCCAGAGCGGTAGGAGCCAGTATGCAAGAGACCCTTGTGTAATTCTGATACAGAAAAGGAAAGCCTGTTTTTGGTCATGAAGAATCCGTGTACACCCCTGTCCAAAACTGTGGAGTCTGTGTTTGCTTCTAGTAAAACCCGGGAGCGCATTTCCTGAACAGGAACCCTGTGTTGGACTCGAGTGGAAGAATCCTTGTTTGTTCGGGAAAAGCTGAGATAACTTGTGCGTGGTGTCCCTGTTCCGAAAACACGACCATGAGATCATCCTGTGACTGTTGAACCGTTCTGGGAAGCCTTTGTCTGTTTTCCCCGTGGGTTGTTGTGGCCACGTAGTACTGGACTGCGTGAGGCTTGTTGGCCTGTGAGCGACTCCTCCAGGTGAGAGAGTGCGCAGAGGAAGGAGAGAGCTCCTGGAAGGAACCCTGTAGCTGCTACAGAACCCGAAGACTTCCAGTTTGATCTGTTCCTGTAACCCAAGGTAAGGGAGACTGGCAGCTGAAGGACTATCCAGGTGACAGAGAAGGTGCACTCTCCTGGGGTGGAACAGGCATGTGGGGAATGAGGGTCTGTGGGCAGTGAGCGTGGGAGATTTCTGGGAGAGAATTCCTTCTTGATGGTTGTGAGTGATTGTTTTCCCTGTAACCTCAGCCTGAGTCTAGATTCCTTGCCCTGGGATGGAGCTCAGTCCCAGCTCGGGGGTGACCCACTGTTGATTTGAGGAGCAGTGCGGTCTACGGCTGGGAGGTTCATGGAAGGCCTGCATTTGGTTGGTGGATTTCGCCACTGTTTCAAGATAAGTATTTAATTATGTTCTTATCACATTTCCACATGACTGTGCTGTATATATTATCATGTTTTCCGCTGTGTAAATGAATTAGTATGAAGTGTTATTGATTGTTAATTATGGCAATAAATCATATGAATACTCTGTGTAGAATGTGTTTACTTGTTTAAATGCATGTGGAGTATATACTGGACCATATGTGTTATGTTAAAAGTGTGTACAGATTGTTACATAGTGCGCTAAAAGCCTGGGTAAGCAAAAAGGTACACTATAACTGGGGAGGGGGACATAACTACGGAAGAGCACCTGGCTTCTTTCTACGGTTATGCAGACAACCTGAACATTGAAAATGAAGATGTCTGGATGAGAGTCTTTGTCCAGAGCCTGGATGGTGAGGTGAGAAAATGGTTTAGAGGGCTGGCCCCCGGATCTATTGCTGGGATAGAAGCCCTGGATAGTGATTTCCTGAGACAATGGGGAGATAAGAAGGATTTCATGTATTACATGACAAAGTTCGGGTCTCTGAGGAATATGGAAGGAGAGTCTGTCTCTGACTTCTCCAAAAGATTCAATAAGATGTATAATAAAATTCCTGTCGAAATAAAACCCTCAGAAGCCTCTGCCAAGATCTCTTATGCTAGTGCGTTTGGTCCCGATTTCTGTCTTTTATTGAGAGAAAGAAGAGCCACCTCCTTAGCTCAAATGCAATATGCGGCCATAGAAGTGGAATCCAATGTATTAGCAGTGGATAGATTAAGGAACAAGGCTGACGCAGACAGGAGAAAGGGAAGATCTGAAGCCTCAACTTCTGGCCCATCGGTGCCCCACCCTCAAGTGGATGAACTGACCAAGATGGTGAAGTCTCTGTCTGCAGAGATGGAGAGAATGAAGGTGGAAGGAAGGAAAGCATACAAGGGCCCTCAGAACACCGAAAACAAAGGAGGTTTCAGGAGGCCAAACAATATTACTTCCCCGACTGTGCAAAGGGAGAGGGGAAGAGATAGAGAAGAACAGAAAGTTCAGGCCCCTTTTCAAAACAATTTTGTGGTCGAGGGGGAAGAAGGGGAAACAGATGAGCTGGATCCTGAAATCCATTGCTTCAGGGACACTCCTCCTTTTCCTCATCTCACTCAATCATCATACGAGGAGTCTCTCATGGACAATCAACTAAATGAACTGAGCAAGGAAAACAAGGCTAGTGGAAGCCAAGGCAGGTATGATCTGAGGTCAAAGAAAAAGACAGTAGCACTTGGTGTTCCTGAGCAGTCCACTAGAAAAGAGAAACTGGCTAATGAAGTAGTGGACAGTCACAGAGGTAAGAGTCATGTTCACGAGATAAGAGAATTTCCGAAGCTTACATCTTCTTTTAATTTTGAGCATGAAATCCAAAAGACCAGGATCCCTGTCCCCCTAACCGAATTGATTAAACATGAAGGGTTCAAGAAACGCTTCTCTGAGATTTTGCAGTCTGAGGTCTCATGCCTTCCCACAGACTCCATCAATTTGCAATATGAAAAGCCTGTAGTTGTCCTAGGTCCTATGGTAGAAGACAGGAATGATTCATCCCCTCCCTTCTACACTTCCCTGAACATACATGACAAGGTACTGCACAACCGCTTGATGGATTCAGGGGCTTCTCACAACCTCATGCCCAAAAATGTCATGGAAGAATTAGGGTTAGAAGTCACCCGAGCCTATCATGACCTCTATTCCTTTGACTCCAGGAAAGTTAAATGTCTCGGTGTTATCAAAGACCTAGTCGTGACCTTGTTTCAGTTGCCCATGAAAAGTGTGGTCATGGATATTGTAGTGGCTGATGTCCCCCCCAAGTTCGGTATGTTGTTGTCAAGATCTTGGATAAAAAGACTGGGGGGAACTCTGCAGATGGACCTCACCTATGCTACTATCCCAGTATTAGGAGGAGAACATAGGAGGCTGTATAGGGAAGCCCAGTTGGCCTATATAATCAATGATGAAGCTAATCCCACCAACCATCCCATTTTTTCCTTAGACACTAATTTAGGTTCCAGTTTACTACAACTCACTCATACTCCCGAGCCCCCTCTTGAACTTAGAGAGACGCCCACCACTCCTCATGAATTTCCTCCCTCCATCACCCCCGTCTGGAAAATTTTTTTTGATGGAGCCTGTTCCAGAGAAGGCGTTGGTGCTGGGGTGTTTTTTGTGTCACCTTCTCAGGAAACCATTTCCTTGTCATATAGGCTGGAATTTGAAACCACCAACAATGTGACAGAGTATGAAGCTCTTGTTATGGGTATGAGGGCTGCAAAAGAAATGGGAATTAAAGAGATAGCAATATTTGGAGATGCTGAGTTGATCATCCAGCAAGTCAGAAATGCCTACCGTGCCAATAACTCCCAGCTCAGAAATTACCGAAATGAGGTATGGGACCTGATTGATAGTTTCTTCTTGGCCTTCAACATTTCTTTCATTCCGAGGGGGGGAAATACTTCAGCCGATTCTTTAGCTGTCTCAGCCAGCTTTCTCAAAGTTCCTCTGCCACCTACGGTCAAATCTGATGTTGAAATAGAATATAGGCCCTCTGTACCAGACAATGTTAAGCATTGGAAGGTATTCAAAGATGATTTGGAAATCGAAAAATTTCTCCAATCTGTTGATGAATTTTCTGCGTTGCACATTGATCAAGATCCCGACATGGAAGGTAACCCTTACCCTGAGGTGTTTCTAAATAAAATTGCTAACCACCAGATTATTCAGCTACCTAGCAATCATATCCCGAGAGGACTAATTCCTTTAGAAATATTGTTCGATGGGAATGATGTGGCAGTAAAGGGGAGGGTTTCAGGTGAAGATGCTGACACAACCGAGTGCAACATTGGCATACCGGAGGAGCCTAATTTTGTCAAGCTGTCAAGGAGTTTGACCAGGGAACAGAGGGTCGAATATACGGAGTTGCTGAGAGAGTTTGCTGATGTGTTTGGATGGACCTACGAAGATCTCAAGACGTATGATACATCCGTCATTGAACACAAGATCCCACTGAAGGAAGAGGCTAAGACATTCAGGCAAAAGCTAAGACAAAGAAATCCCATGTTTTTGCCTATCATGGAGAAAGAAGTAAAGAAGTTGTTAGAGGCCCAGATCATCGTCCCCCTAAGATATTCTGAATGGGTGGCCAATTTGGTTCTGGTAAGGAAGAAAAGTGGAGAAATCAGGCTTTGTGTCGACTTCAGGAACCTGAACAGGAGCTCAAAGAAAGACAATTATCCCCTGCCCAACATGGAGCACATATTGCAGAGGGTAACCGGTGCATCTAGGATTTCCATGATCGAATGTTTTTCTGGTTATAATCAGATATCAGTCATGCTTGAGGACAGAGAAAAAACGACCTTCACCACTCCTTGGGGCACATTCATGTATGCCAAAATTCCTTTTGGGTTGATGAATGCAAGAGACACATTTCAGCGAGCCATGGACATAGCCTTTATCGGGGAGAAAGATCAGTTTTTGGTGATCTATATGGACGCCATCACAGTCTTCTCAAGGTCGGATAAAGAGTACTGCTGTCACCTAAGAAAAGTTTTCTCAAAGTGTCAAAGGTTCAGTCTTTCCCTGAACCCCAAGAAATCTTTGTTTGCTATGGAGGAGGGGAAGCTATTAGGCCATATAGTATCAGCAGAAGGAGTGAGGATTGATCCTAGCAGAGTGGAGGCAATTCGGACCCTGTCGCTTCCCAGGTCCAAGAAGGAAGTTCAGGCCTTTTTGGGGAAGATTAATTTTCTGAGGAGATTCGTCTCGAATTTTGCTGAACTGGTGAAACACATCACAACTATGCTCAAGAAGGGAAATGAAGTAAAATGGACGGCCGAACCCAGGGAATCTTTTGTCCAAATAAAAAGAGCATTGACCGAGGCACCTGCGCTGATCAGTCCCGACTATTCCAAATATTTCCTAATATTCTCTTTCGCTTCTTTTGATACAGTAGCAGCGGTCTTGCTGCAGAAAAATGAGGAAGGGCGAGAACAACCCATCGCCTTCTTCAGCAAGGCATTAAGAGATGCAGAGGTCAGGTATGAAATCATGGAGAAACAGGCCTATGCCTTAGTGAAAGCTCTCAAAGCTTTCAGAGTCTATGTCTTGCACTCAAAAGTGATCGCATACGTTCCTTCAATCTCTGTGAAGGACATCCTTGTACAACCCGACATTGATGGGAAGAGGAGTAAGTGGATAGCCAAGATCCTGGAATTTGACTTGGAAATAAGGCCAACCAAATTGATTGAAGGACAAGGCTTATCCAAGTTGTTGGTTGAAGCTAATCGCAAAGCTTTGGGGGTGGAGTTCATCAATGCATGATCATAAAATCAGCAGAATCAGTTGTCCGACGTGGACCCTCAAACAGAACCCTTGTTGGCTCGATGTCCTTGGTATAAGGATGTCATATATTTTCTACAGGAATTGCGCCCCCCAGATGGCCTGCAAAGAAACAAAGAAAGAGCTCTGAAGCTCAAGGCAGTCAGGTACTGCCTTATCGATCAAATTTTATACTGGAAATACCCCCTAGGGGTGCTTTTAAAATGCATGAATCCACAAGAGGCCAATAGGATCATGGTTGAATTTCATAGCGGCCTATGTGGAGGGCACCATTCCTGGAATACCACAGCCCACAAAATTCTCAGAGCTGGGTACTACTGGCCCACCTTGTTCGTTGATGTCCATAGAGGAGTTAGAGCCTGTATCCCATGCCAAAGATTTTCAGGAAAGAAGCAGCTCAAGTCTCTTCCTTTACAGCCTGTAGTTGTTTCGGGACCTTTCCAGCAATGGGGCCTAGATTTTATTGGAGAAATCCACCCTGCTTCCAGTGGGCAGCACAGATGGATCCTGACTACCACAGATTTCTTTATCAAGTGGATTTAAGCTATCCCCACCAGGAGTGGTTCCCACAAGGTAATCATTGGGTTCCTGGAAGACCCCATTGTAAGGTTCGGCTGCCCAAGGAGGATTGTTACTGATAACGCAGCCTCTTTCAAGGCTGATTCGTTAGTCAAGTTCTGTGAACAATTCAGGATCAAACCGATTCACTCCACCCCATACTATCCCCAGGGCAATGGTTTAGCATAATCCTCCAACAAAATCCTGATAAGGATCATCAAAAGACTGTTGGAAGACAACAAAAGGGCTTGGAACTCGAATCTGAAATTCGCTCTATGGGCCGATTGGGTGACCACAAAGAGATCTATAGGAATCTCCCCTTTCCAGTTAGTTTACGGAGAAGAAGTTGTCTTCCCTTCTCAGCTGGCCATTCCCATAGCGAAATTCTTCTAGAATTATCAAGAAGAGCCCAATGACATGATCAAAAGGATGCATCAACTGATAGAAGTCCAACAAGCTAGAGAGCAGGTAATGGGCAGAATTCAACACCATCAGCAGGCGGTCAAGCAGGTTTTTGATAAGAAGGCCAAGAAGGAGGAGTTCCAGATAGGAGACCTGGTACTGAAATGGGATGCTCCTAAGCAGGACAAGGGAAAACATGACAAATTTGAAGCCCTGTGGATCGACCCCTTCAAAATATTTGAATTTTTCTCAAATAACACTTACAAGTTGCAGGATTTGGAGGGTGAAGAGGTTTTCAATAGCCCAGTAAATGGGCATTTTCTGAAGAAATGTTTTGTCTGAGCCTTTGATGTTTTTTTCTTTTTTTTTGTTTGTAAATATTGTCCTTTTAGTTCTTTGTTTTATTGTTTCGGCTTAAATAAATGACTCCATAGCCCAACAACAACACACTGGAACTGCAAAATGAGTCCTTAGAGAATCACAGGGATGACTCTATCCCCCATGGAGCCTAATGTTAGCAACATTACTTGTCTTCGGCATCGGGATATCCAGGTCCGCAAGTTGCACGAGGAACGCCCAAGCGCAACGCACAGAAGAAGTCCTTTCGGACTTAAAATCAAGCGAGCAGGCAAAATTATAGTGTCAATGGTCTAGATCCACCCATATGAGCAGATCAACGGTTGACGGGAAATCACGAATAGAGAAGTTGCGCCGAAGTTAACACAATAGATCGCGCCCATATTGTATGCAGGGAAGAATAGCATCCGTCCATCCAAACGACGCATGGTGCGAGATCCAGTCGCGTAGGCTTTTCGGTAGTCACGAGTTCAAAAGGTGAAGGTTTTATGTCATTGTACATTTCGAAATCCCGAACCCCGAAGCGTCGAAAGCGCCCAAAGGCGGGCCCACAATATCGAGGAGTAGTCTCAGTCGTCCATGTAAAGGGGACACGTGGTGCGCGATTAGGCTCCCCGCCTTTTTGCCCATTGTGATTTCAAAGCACAAAGAGCGGCTCTCTCATATCCCCAATGCGCGAAGTGACGAGAACGTCCAGGACCTGGGGCCCACAGCATCGCCGAGAGGGTTCAGAACTGTCAGATCTGAGAAGGACGCGTAGCGTCAAATTTAACCATCTCAGCGTTTCGTTCATCGTGACTATGATAAGCAAGGATCAACCCCTCTCTATTCGCGAACGCCGAAAGCGCCTTCGAGAATAAACACAAGGTCACAACACGCGGTCACTTGAGAAAGGAAAAGAGTTATGCAAAGGTGCCAAAGCGTCGGGTTTTGCCACAGAGGGGAATACCGCATCCTCCAAGACCAGTTCAGCCCGACTTCGATCCTAGTCCTCGCTAAAGAGTTAAATTAAAGTGAACAGAGGTAGTTGAAACCTCAGCTCACTTATTGAATGCGAGGTATGGGGGTTCCGACAGACAGTCTGCCCAAGGCAGTCCTGTACACTAATTTTCTCCAAAAGATCGTGGATGGTCCTCATCTGACCAGAGAAAGTCTGTGCACGCCATGTTGGCCTTTAATGTTGTTGCTATCTCCCCTGCAGGAGCCATGCACAGTTAAGGTGGCATCTGACGAAAGTTACTCGTCCAAATTCGGTTGAAGGGACACCATGCCTTGGATAACTGAACATGCCTCTGATAGGCGAATTTTGCTAAGTATATAGACTCAGTCTTTGTATTTTGTAATCTATCGATGGTAGAGCGAAGCTCCCGATTGTAAAGTTTTAACATAAATTTGA
Organism: Picea engelmannii; assembly: GCA_009831015.1. Classification (NCBI taxonomy): domain Eukaryota; kingdom Viridiplantae; phylum Streptophyta; class Pinopsida; order Pinales; family Pinaceae; genus Picea; species Picea engelmannii. The sequence goes on from ML810178.1 coordinate 313,707, forward strand.
GTTTTCTGGTTATGCATCTGTATGTGAGATTTCTTGTTTTATGACAAACAGTCTTTCTTTCCCCATCTAATTTTCATCTCATGCTGAGAGAGTTCATGATCGACTGATTCGCACGAATTATGGAAATTATGTTATGGTAAAGGATTTATCGTTGCATTGTTGTATTCTCCAGTTTTCTGCATTTGAATGTAAGAAAATCTTACGTTTAGATGTTTCCCCCCTACAGTCTGTTAGGAACCTGATGTTAACAACATACCTCTACTTTTCTCTTATACAAGTCTTCCCCCCTACTCACCCTTACTACAACTCACTGTCTGAAGTTATCTAAGACCTCACTTGCCCATGCATGCCTGGCCTAGTTTCGGAGTTAGAACCACATCGTTTGAGTTAACCTCCATTTGATCGCCCCATTAAACAAATCGTGACATAAACTGATGGGCGTCGGGATCTGCTCCTGCTACAATCCAGGGGTGACTTCCGACGCTAATACTATCTAGAGTTGTCTACATACTAACAAAAAATTAGTATCTTCTTTGTATATTTAAGGCCAAGTAATGGTGTAATAACCATGCATTCTTAACATTGTAAAAATTGAAGTGGTTGAAGGTCATGTAAGGAAATCGAATGTTGCATTGGGATTTTTCTTTCCACACTTTCCACCACATTATCATTGGTTATCATGAATCATGATTTGAAAATTATGCACTGCAAGTACATAACAATGGGTTTCCTTGGAAACTTGAGGATGGATAAAATTGTGAGTGTTGTTGTTGTCAATTAGTACAATGACCTTTATGTTCTTGATATAACCAAACAACTTCAAGGTCTGGGGAGATGAAATTCATGAGAGAGCATGGAAGGAAATTAGGGTCTCCAAACAAGAAGGATCCTAGGTGATTTCTTCCAAAGTAGTAAGTGTAGTCTATACTAGATACAACTCTAGAGTGGCTTCGTCTGAAATTTTCTTCGGCTAATTTGATTGTGTCTATTTGAAAAAAAAATGTTCCTTGTATTTATTCCCTTTGAAATACTTCTCAAAAAAATTATAACAAAGTTTGAAATGTTGTAATTTTACTACTTTGTTCGGGTTTAACTTGTGGACCCGTGAGGGTTAAGAGGTAGGGGAAATGTTTTTAGAAATAAGAGAGAGGTATGGTAGAGGAATAAAAGTGAGTTGGGTTTTTTGGTTTTTAAAATTACCAGCACTTGTGCTTTTTTGGCTTGCTATGAGGCCTCCAACCAAGTAGCAGGGTGGGCCATCAAGACTCGTGCTCTCAGATCTCTTCCTTTAGACCATTGATAAAACATTCTTTGAAAAATGAATTAATCATGCCCTCTTTTCATATTTCCAATTGATTGAGGGTTGTTGTTAATTCTTTGAATATTCTAATTTGGTGTAACTTGGTCAACCTTCCCAAATAATGAGTATCTCTTACGAAGCGACAATAGATGGCCTTCAAAAAATTGTCTCTAGGAATGTACGCCCTCTAGGACTTCTTATGCCATTACCACCACTACCAACACTCATAATCCAATTATAACACACCCAAATGAAGTTTCATTATGTCATAAGTAATACCTTGGAGGGAAGTAGTGTTCCATCATGTTAACCTAGCCTATGTAGTTAGAACCATGAAACTCATTCAGATCTACTTTAGGAATTTTGTGCCACATATGGTGTTGATTATCGTGAAAGGGTGGCCCTAGGATATCTCTGTCTTTATTGGAGGTTTCAATTCATTCATGTTGTATTAATAGATCCATCCATTTCCCATGAGTGTGTAGGAGGGAAATAAGAGAATGTAGTTGTCTATTGGTGTCAGCAAGATCTATTTGCATGTTGTCAATATTACATACATGTTCTTGTAAGCCATCTATCTTAGAATTTTTTTTGTCAATCTCAGATACATTGTCTTCGATCTTAGAGACATTGTTTTTTATGCCAAAGAACTAATTTTCTAGATTGGTGAGCATGTTATCCATGGTCATTTTTATAGTGTCTATTATGGGGTGATTGGGTCCACTAGAAGGGTTTCCATATACTTGTACCCATGTGAGTAGCATCATATAAGGAGTCTTGTGGGATAGGTCTCTTGCAATAATATGGTAAGGTCCAAAAAAGGGTTAATGGAGAGCCATTCCAATGTGGTTAGCATCGTGCAAGGAGTATTTTGAGATAGGTTTCTTGCAACATACTACTGGGTCCATGGGATTTATTTTTTTTAGCTCCGGTAGGAGTATTACTCATTTTTCAATGTTACTCATGTTTAAGTGTTATTGAGCTAACAAAATTGTTTTTTCCATTGTTTATTCTATAGATGCTAGGGTTTGCAAGGTTCTATAAACAAGGGAGATTAAAGTGTTATAGATTTGTAACATACCTAAGGGTTTCCAACAAAAGTATTTGACATAATATTTCATGACACTCACTAAGGAGGATAGATTGTACCCTTAGTTGTACTACCCAATTTCTTGGAACACAAGAGTGATCTCCCAAAGTGTTGGTCTTGGTGTACTATAGCAATAGGATGCTTGAGAGGATTATGTTGGAAATATTCTTGTCATTGATGTCAAAGAAAGGGGGAGCATACAGATGTCCAAGATAAAAATTTCAAGATGGAGATCGTTGAAAGTATTTCTTTTGGATTTTTGATGATCAATTTGGATACCTTTTCTTTGAAGGAATTTTTACCTTACATACCTAGATCAAATGGGAGCACAAGTTATATTTTTGGAAATATTGTTCTGAGATCTTTCCAACCTTATATTTCATTACCTCTAACTCCCTAGGAATGAGGAGATATGAATTTTTCGTCTAACATCCTAGCTAGAAAATTGAGATCGACTCAACTAGACTTTACAGGTCGGCCCTAAAAGTGGAGACATAATTACTATAGATACAGGATATATTTTCGAATTTGTAGATAAACCAAGCAAGTGATCAAGTCTAAGGTGTGCAGAAGTGATTGAAAGTGCACTAAAGGTGTTGAATCAGTGTCTTTTTGGTGTGCAAGAGAAGTCTAATCGATTTTCTTGAGGTATTTCTTGTTCTCAAGGTGTGCTATGAAGGACTAAAGATATATGATGTTGTCGTGTGCACTATTTTTAGGATATGATGTTGTCATCAACGGATGTTGTCATTAGTGGATGTTGTCATCAGTGTATGTTTCCATTAGTGGATGTTGTCATCAGTGGATGTTTTCATCAGTGATTACATTTTGAGAATGATTATATAAGGATTTCTAGGGTTTGAATAATTTTCTTTGGAATGAATCATGTGGGTGAAGTCAAAAGTACTATGTGTATGAAGATCTTGTACTTTGTGTATGAAGATCGTGTATTGGTGTCTACACATATCTTATTGAGTTGGTGCTCAGTTGAGGAGATTGGTGTCTCCAATAGGTTGGTTCCCACATCTTAATTGGTTCTCAGTTAAGAAGATTGGTGTCTCCAGTAGGTTGGTGCCTACAATATTTGCAATAGTAGGTTGGTTCCTACAAACATTTATAAAGATAAGTTTATGGTTTTTCTACTGATTGGGTTTCCATGTTAAACTAGGTGCATGATGATTTGAGTTTATCTATGATTATTGTTTCTCGGCTAATGAATGATTGAAGAATGGTTAAATAAAGTAAAAATTATTGTATACCGATTCACCCCCCACCTCTCTATATAAGCATAAGTTCAACAATTGGTATCAGAGAAGTTTCCTTCAGAAATAGTTTAACGACTAGAAGGAAGATCTTGAGCACATATGGATTGTAAGGAAGGTCTCCCTACAAAAGAATATCCTTGTTCGATGGAACAAAATATGCATCATGGAGTATAAGAATGAAGACATATTTGAAGGCTCTTGGGTTTAGTATTTGGGAATCAATGACAACAGGTTATACAAATGATTTTGGGAAGGAGTCAAGTGAAAACAATGAAAAAGAAATAGATGTCATCTTGAGTGGCCTATTATATTATGAGATTGTCAAGGTAATGAATTGAACATCAACTAAACAAATTTGGTACAAGCTACAAAACATTTATGAAGACAGATCTGGTGACTGTTCCAGCTGTGAATTAGAGATAGAAGAAGAACAATTTGTGAGAAGGATAAAAGGAGGACCTAGAAAATACAAATGCAAGCCACCCATCAAATGCTTTAATTGTGTTAGAATAGGACATTGTTTTGCTAACTGTCCATATGCAGAAAGGGAAGATAGTGATGATGAATAAGAATCTATCTCCATGACCCTGGAAACAAATCATGTTGATCAGAAAGAAAATCCATATTCAGAAGAAGAAGATCTTGAAGTAGAACTTGTTAGTGCCCTAGAAGAAATAGACAGGCTTATAAAAAGGAATATAAATTCAAAGGAGAAATTGAAGAAACATGAAAATAAGGATCGTGATATTGAATAAACAGAGAAGATAATTATCAGTTCGAAGAATTAGCTAGAAGAAGCAAAAGGAATAGAAGAAGCGGTGAAAATTCAGCTCAAAGAAAAGGAAGAAACATGTGACAAGTTAGAGTTTTCAATTGTCTCATTAAAGGAGAAATTGAAGAATTCAAATATTGAGTTTAAGTTTGAAAAGAACATCAAAAATTTGAATGATATCCTTAGTTTCCAAAGGTCACCATTCATTAAGAGAGGTCTTGGCTACGACGAAAAACAAAAGATCCCCAAGGGAGATACAAGCATTAAGGTCACAAAGCCATCAGAAAAGGAAAATGAAGAAAGGTCTAAAATCTATGCCAATATTCTCAATGGCTCTATCAACAATGAATGCAGTGGCAAGAAAGGAAATGATGAGCAATAGAAACCTGAGTCTTCTCACAAGAATAACAAGAATGAGTTTGAAAGATTTGTTTCACCAAGAAGGGATTTCAAAAACCGATACCAAAATATCTTTCTTGGCTATTGTTTTTCTTGCAATAATTTTTATTATAAGGCAATGTATTGTAGAGCTTATGCAATAAGTGATCATGTGAGAGATAGAAATAAAGGTTCTTATAAGACCTCAAAGGATGATTATGTGAGCAACAAAACTAGAAGTTTTCATGGGTTTTCTAATAGAAACTACAATCCATTTGCTCCTCTACTTTATTACAATATTGAATTTTATAAGTGCAATAACTATGGACACATAGCACATTACTATAGAAGAAGTATAGTCGAACCCTCTAAACAAAACAAGGAAGATGATGTTCTTAGCAAGCATAGAGAATAATACTCAAAGCTTTGGAAAATGAAGCAAAATCAAGAAACATGGAAAGATAAAATTGTTTGTTGTGAGAAAGGATGTGATAAGCTATATTAAGATGGTAGGGGGATTCATTGTTTTGATTCACACTCAAGACATGTACACCCCATTTCTAGAAAGGTAAGGCTGGGATATTTCCTTATGAAAATGGAAATTCAAGTTTATAGTACTCTTTTGAACAAGAGAAGTCATATGATTGGTCATTTTCAGAAAGGAATGAGGAGGTAGAAACAAATTCAAATAAATTCAATACTAAAGCTTTACCATGTTCAAAAGACCAATATCATGAATTTGGAGTGGAAGGTTTGATCTATAAAAACAATCAAATATAAGGATCCATGTTGGATACTTATAGCAGAGACATCTTGGATAATGATTGCTTAGAGATATACTTTTAAATTGCACATTGGAGTTCTTGAAGGGAAGCACAAGCTCAAGGGGAGCATCCCTTTTCCGTTGATGTCAAAGGGGGAGAAGTTGCAGAAAGAGGGAGAAGTTGCAAACATAAGGAGAGTTGCAGACATGGGGAGTATTATAGAATTGACTAAGGGTTACCATCAACGAGAAAGGGGGAGATTGTTGGAAATATTGTTGTCATTGAGACAAGGGGAGACTACAAATGTCCATGATAAATATTACAAGTCTACAATATGTCCAAGATAAAGATTGCAAAATGGATATTGTTGAAATTACTAATTTTGGATTTTTGATTATCAGTTTGGATACCCTGTATTTGAAGACATTTTTACCCTACATACCTAGCTCAAATGGGACCACAAGTTATATTTTTGGAAATATTGTTCTGAGACCTTTGCAATGGTATATGGAATTCCCTCTAACTCCCTAGGAATGAAGATATATTGATTTTTCCATCCGACAACCCAATGAGAAAATTGAGGTCGACTCAACTAGTCTTTACAAGTCGGCCTTGAAAGTGGGGACAAAATTACTATAAATACATGACATATTTTCGCATTTGTGGAGCAACCATGCAAGAGATCAAGTTTGAGGTGAACGGAAGTGATCTGAGGTGTGCTAAAGGTCTTGAGGTATCTTTTTGGTGTGCAAGATAAATCTAAGGGATTTTCTCGAGGTCTTTCTTATTCTCAAGGTGCACTATGAAGGACTAAAGATATGTGATGTTGTCGTGTGCATTGTTTTGAGGTTGTGATGTTGCCATTAGTAGATGTTTCTATTAGTGGATGTTGTCATCAGTGATTACATTCTGGAAATGATGCTATGAGGCTTGCTAGGGTTTGAAGGATTGACTGTGGAATGAAGCATGTGGGTGAAGTTAGAAGTATTTTGTCTATGAAGATATTGTATTGTTGTCTACACATATCTTATTGAGTTGGTGCTCAGTTGAGGAGATTTGTGTATCTAATAGGTTGGTGTCTACATCTTGCTGAGTTGGTGCTCAATTAAGGATATTGGTGTCTCAAGTAGATTGGTGCCTAAAATATTTGTAATAGTAGGTTGGTGCCTATAGACATTTATAAAGACAATTTTATGGGTTTTCTACCAATTGGGTTTCCATGCTAAATTATGTGCATTATGATTTGAGTTTATATGTGATTATCGTTTCTTGGCTAATGAATGAATGATCAATGGTTAAATAAAGTAAAAATTTTTGTATATTGATTCACCTGCCCCCCCTCTGAGTATAAGCATAAGTTCAACAATTGGTATCATAGAATTTTCCTTCAGAAATAGTTTAACCACTCGAAGGCAGATCTCGAGCACATATGGATTGTAAGGAAGGTCTCCATACATACAAATATTTTTTGTTCGATGGAACAAACTATGCATCATGGAGTATAAGAATGAAGACATATTTGAAGGATATTAGGTTTGGTATTTGGGAATCAGTGAAAACAGTTTATACAAATGATGTTGGGAAGGAGTCAAGTGAAAACAATGTAAAAGCAATAGATGTCATCTTGAGTGGCCTATAAGATTCTGAGATTGTCAAGGTAATGAAGTGTACATCAACTAAACAAATTTGAGACAAGCTACAAAACATTTATGAAGAGAGATCCGTTGATTGGTCCAACTATTAATCATATATAGAAGAAGAAAAAATTGTGAAAAAGATAAAAGGAGGACCTGGCAAATACAAAGGTAAGCCACCCATCAAATGAATTAATTGTGGTAGAACATGAAATTTTGTTGCGAAGTGTCCATATGTAGAAAGGGAAGATAGTGATGATAAAGAAGAATCTATATCCATGACCATGGAAACAAATCATGTTGATCAAAAAGAAAATCTAGATTCAGAAGAAGAATATCTTGAAGCAGAACTCGTTAGTGCCTTAGAAGAAATAAATAGGCTTAGAAAAAGGAATATAAATTTGAAGGAGCAATTGCAGAAACATGAAAAGAAGGATTGTGATATTTAAGAAACAAAGAAGATAATTATCAGCCCGAAGAATCAGATGGAAGAAGCAAAAGGAATATAAAAAGAAGTGAAAACCTGGCTCAAGGAAAAGGAAGAAACATGTGAGAAGTTAGAGTTTGGAATTGTCTCATTAAAGGAGAAATTGAAGAAGTCAAATATTGAGTTGAATTTTGAAAATAGCACTAAAAACTTTAAATGACATTCTTAGTTTCCAACGATCACCATTCATCAAGCCAGGTCTTGGCTATGACAAAAAACAAAAGACCTGTGAGGGAGATGCAAGCATTAAGGTCACAAAGTAATCAAAAAAGGAAAATGAAGTAAAGTCTAAAAGTTATGCCAGTATTCTCAAAGGATCTATCAACAATGAAAGAAATAGCAAGAAAGGCAATTATGACCAACAAAAACATGTGTCTTCTCACAAGAATACCAATAATGAGCTCAAAAGAGTTGTTCCACCAAGAAGGCCTTTCACAAACCAGTACCAAAATATCTTTCTTGGCTATTGTTTTTCTTGCAATAATTTTGGTCATAACGCAATAGATTGTAGAGATTATGCAAGAAGTGATCACGTGAGAGATAGAAATAGAGGTTCTTATTGTTACACATCAAAATTTCACATTTGTGTTTCGCACCCTAAGTGTCGCAAAGTGACACATGCACCTCGGTAAGTGTCGAATGCACCTTACCAAGAATCATGTTCACATTGTGAGGTGTCACCACCCCTTGAAACCATTAAAATAGTTGTTCATGACCCCTAAGTCATATGAGAGGAGGAAACCCATCTTTTCTAAGTCAAAACACACTTTTTCCTTGGAAAATTTGACCCATTTTTTAGCATTTATGAAGGGTGGTGCCTCCCTATCCATGTGTAGGGAGCATCAATGCTCCCCTACCCATGTAAAGGGAGCACCACTTTTGGTGAACAACACCCTGTCTCTCATTGGGGGGAAGCACCATTCTTGTTGAGAGAATGGGGGGATCTCCTCCACCTTAATATATGGGCCATCTCCTTCATAATGGGTTAGTTGTGTTTGACCCCCATGCTTGGGATTCACTTTAGAATATGATCCAAAGCTCAAGGATCCATATCCTCAACCATACCCCTCATTTTCTCATGGTTTTTGTGCCTCTCAAGCCTATATATTGAGGGATTTTCAAGGTGAAAAGGAGGAAGCTTTAAGTTATCAAACATTTGATCTTTGTAGATTCATGCAAGGGCTAGATGGGGAGACCTTGGAGAAGTGTTGCATCATCATCCATGGTTTGTAAGTATTCTCTTTGGGTTCTCATTTGAATATACTTGACCTATTTCCTTCAAGCCTGTGTATTCTTGCATGTGCTTGTCTATTATTGCTTCAATATTTGTAGATGGATTTGTTTGATCTAATCAACTAGAGTATGAGGTAGAGGTTTCTCTTTTATGCCTATTGCAGGTATCAATTTGCGCCAAGGAGTTTGGAGATCAAGCTCAGATTTGAAGCAACAAGGACAAACTTCAAAACAAGGTGCATCACACCCTTTCTCCCTCTCTCTTTCTAATCGTTTAAACTGAATTCAAAGGGATGTTAGTGTCCATTTGTAGTGATTTTGTCTTGGTATAGGGGTCTGTAATCCAAGGGAAGTTTTACCTGTCCGTAGGGGAAATATTATGTATCAGAAATTGGCGACTCCACTGGGGAGGGACATTGACTAGACTTTTCTTGGATTGTCTACAACATTTGACTATCATTATATATATATTTTTGTTTGATTCTGATCTACTTCCCCTTCCCTCTTCTTCATTGAAGAGGTCACAAAGTCATTGATTGGATTTTCTGAGCTTTTATCCTTTTTGAGCAATTTTTTGAACTTTTTCAGAAGGGTGTCACTCCCATGCATTTCACACCAGGGTGCCACTTACTTCACTGACACTCCCCAGAACTAGAGGGCGGCATTGGTTGATTGGATCCCCTCCATAGCCTTCTATAGAGCACCATTACCCTAATTGGTGCCATGTTTGCTTGAGAACAAGGGCACCAGTCCCCTTGTTTTGGCATTTTTTCCTCCTTCTTGCTCTTTCTCAGTCTGATCTCGAGGGACTTTTTGCCCATAGACTCCTTGACTGTCTTTGACTTTGTTTTCCTGAGAATTTTACATTATCACTCATTTATGTTTCTCCCTTGATTTTGCAAATTTTCTTCTAGTTGTGATCCCCTTGGGTTAACAAGATCCCTTGGTTTGTGTTGCCTTTGAGTTCTTTGATCTTCGTCTCGTAAATATTTCAGATTGCTTGGTTGTTTAGTATTGTTCAGCAACTAGGTTTTGCAAAGGTTTCTTGGTATTGAGCTTTCTTGTCTTCATTTAAAACATCTTGCTTCTCTGGATGATTAGGACTCTTTTTCTTACCACAACCTAGCTTGATTTATGTTTCTTGCTACTCATTGTTTGAGGATTTTCATGAGTATTTGTATTCTTTCTCTTTTGTATCTTTGGGTTCCTGATTGAACAGGTTATCCTTTACTTGTTGTCTTTCAGTTCTCATCACTTTGAGTGCACTTTGTTTGATTTTGTTTTTCCTCGTAGTTCTTTGTATCAAACATAGATCTCTTTTATCTAAAAATTAAGAAGCAGGAAAGTTTGCATATTTCATTGCATTTATAACCAAACAAACATAAATTGATTGCATTCAAAGTTTTGGGTGGTACATGTTTGTATTTTGCATTAAGTAACATGCATTGGGTTTATTCATTTGGGAATGGAAAAAGACTCTTCTCCCTTCCATAGATAGAGTTCGTCGAACATAAACCTTTGCATCTCATTCTGTTGCACTCTTTTGGAGTCGAAGTCATGAACATCATTAGTTTCTCTTCCATACCCTTGAATAAACAACAACCTAATAATCAAAATGCTAATTAAAATCTATCTAGAAATTTTTCTTTCTAGGTGTTTGCAAACCTACATTAGCTTAGGTGTAGGGCTTTGGAATAGGTATTCAAAATATTTTTTCAAATCCATAAACAAACATAGAATCTTGTGATAGGGACAAAAAATACAATTTTCATATAAGCATAGTTGGGAACCCCCTCTCAGGGATAAACAGGAGGTCGTGTGCGGGAGAACAACGTAGATTACCCCTCTGAGGCTCAACCAATCATAGAGGAACGAAAGTATATTGGGGGTTTTTCTTGAGAAACCACTGGTTTCATTTTCTCTCGGTGCTTCGTGAACTCTGAATCCGTTCGAGGTCCTCTGGAGTATTACCGGTCCACTTCTCTTCAGTTCTCTTGAAGAGCTTCAGACTTTGATATCCTACCCAAACGTTCGGACCCGACTTTCGAATGTACCCACCTAGAGGTTGACTGAGAGTTGGTAAACTTAGTGGTGTTTATCTTTAGGATTCATATATAAGGTGACGACGAAGGGGATTCTTTGTTGTACATGGGTCAAACATTGGTCAAACTCACTCTAGCTCCTTGGAGGGTAACCCACAGATAGACCGTCAGGGAAATTGCACTAAGGTGTAAGTTCAAGCAGGTCTCCAACGTAGTTGATCCAACTGCTCTATTTGAGCTCCTTCTCACTTTGATCCTAAGACGTTGGATTTCATCACCAAATAACGCATTCACTTTGAACAAGTTTGTTTGTTTGGTTTGCTTCCTAGATTTTTTAGCGTGTGATGTTATTTTTTCCTTAGAAATCCCTTAGGGTTGAGTCCATATCTATGGCATCAGTTCCTGTAATTACCAAAGAAGGAACCCCTTTTCCAAGGTTATATTTTGTTTCTCCTTTTATGGGACACGAAGGAACCCCTTTCCCCGGACTCACTATTGGGTTACTGGTATGGTTTTTTCCACTCCGGTAAATGTAAATGCTCTTAGTGCTTTGTCCGTAAGAACTCCACCCCAAGACCATCAACCTCATGTTGATCATGTTCCTTCTTTTCCCATGGGGTATTCTTCCTATTCTTCTTCTTCGCCTAGTGAATGCTCTGCAGTAAGTAACCAAGGGGACAAGAAGAAGAAGAAAAGGAAGATTAAGAAGAATAAAAATAATCTATGGGAAAAACTTCCAACCACTGTAGGACATGTTGGAAACGATGAACTAGTTATTATTCATCATGCTAGGAGTGTTGATAATGTCGACAAGTCTATCAAGACACATCGCAAACCCAAATTCCCTTGCAGGCTTTGTAATGGTGACCACCTTCTTAAGGATTGCCCTGGTATTCCCAATATTGTAGAAGTGTGGTATCAGGGTCATCAACCCGTGTCGTCAGCCACTGCAAATCATGCTGGTGAAAAACCATCAACTACTGATAATCAAGTTGGAAGTAATAAGGGTAAAGTCAAATTTCCTTGCTTGCTATGTAAGGAGATGCACCGCATCTAGCTTTTTACGTGCATGGATGAAGCTTCATATCTGTTGGAAAATATTTTTGATGTCTAGTAAAAAAATCCTATAGCTTACCATAAACTCTCTCCCAACCTACCATTGGTTGATGAACTGGTCAATCTGTTTCATTATCGGTCAATCCAGTTGATCAGGTGGTCGATCCAATTCAATCATCAGTTGAGTCGGTCGATCATGTGATTGGTCTGATTTCAAGTGTGATTGATCCCACTCTCCCCTTGGAGAGTGAAGTTAAAGTGGTCGATCCAATACCACCCTTGGTCGATCCCACTACTCCTAGGAATATTGAGGATGTCGCTCAGGTCTTTCTTGTTTCTATAAATTCTTCTAGAGTAGGGGGCACTTCACTTGTCCCAACGGAATCCCCTCCAAGTAATGAGGCCATTCTTTTACATTGGGGTGCACTGTTGGAATCTCATATCCCTTCCTATATACCTTTCCAAATCACTATTCAGGTTTATGGTAGGGATGTTCCTCAAACTATTGTCGATGAGGGTGCATCCATTAGTATTTTTTCCTCCATTACTTGGCAAGATTTAGGTTCTCCTCAACTTGTGCCAGTGACTTGGAATCTGTTGGCTTTTAACAGAAGGGTTAGTTAGCCTTTAGGGATCCTTCCTCAGTTTCATGTTATTTGGGAAGGAAAACTATCTTTATTGATGTGATGGTAGTCCACGACCCATTGGATTTTAATTTTCTCCTCGGGCGATATTATGTTTATGCTACGAAGGTTGTTGTGTCCATGGTCTTTCTTTTGATGTGTTTCTGTCACAATGGAAACATGATGACCATAAACAAGATTTCATTCAATGGCCAACCATCTGACTTCCCTTAATGGTCCTTACATGCTAGCGACATCTGCCCCGCCGCAGGTCAATTATGTGGAAGCTTGTCCCATGCATTCAATGCCGAATGAGAAGGAATCTCTCCCTTCATCTGATTTAGATCTAGTAGTTGAAATGGTGATCTCTTCGATAGGGATATTAGAGCATGATCTCCCTACCCCTATTGCGGCCCTCAACATGTATTCCTTCCAAAGTGTGGTTTTTCCATCTAGCGAAGATCTATTGGAAACCATGACTGAGGTTTTTCCCTTCACATGTATTCATATCCTCCTCTTGGAATCCATGATCAAGTAGAGGTCTATGAGCATATTTTTGTTGATTTCAAGATCATTAAAAAATGAAACCAGGTTCGAGTAGAGTTATCATTTCTTTTTCAAGCTCATTAAAAATGAAACAGAGAGCCTCAAGCATAGTTTCTAGTTTCAAGCTTGCGTAAAAATGAAACCCACCTTAGAATTATCTGATCCTTTGGTAGTACTTGTTCTTGATGAGCATAGTTATTTTCCTGTGTCAAGCTCATTAAAAAATGAAACAAATGTGATCATAGTTCATTGCCTCTGTCAATCTCTTTAAAAAATGAAATAGGCCCACCTCCATTAAAATCAAGTTTCCATTTGGATCGAGTGCTTGAACCTTCTTTTCCTCCACCTAGTGAAAATGTTCCCATTAGTAACTAGACATCTAAATGAGGAAAGAAGAAGAGTTCCTAGAGGAAATGATGCCTGGGGGCAGGTCTCCAACCTTTGGACATCATACTAGAGAAAACCTGCTAGATTCTATCATCCAATCTAGGGGCAAACTACCTCTAGAGAGACATGCTACTAGGAGTGATCCTCGCTTGGGGGTCATTCCCCTCGTAACGTAGTGTCTTTTCTAGAACAAGCTTAGTCTTTGTTCTTTCTCATGCTCAAAAATACATGAGAATAGGTTATCGATCTCAGTCTTTACTCTTTCTCGTGCTCATTAATACATGAGAATAGGTTACCGAGTATACTTTTATCTCTTTTTTGGACTCATAAAATATATACGAAAAAGGAACTATGTGGAGTCTCCTTTAATCTCTTTTCAGACTCCCTAAACATGAAAATATTGTCAAGTGATCTTGCTTCCTTTAACACTCATTAAAAGGTTTGAAAAGGAGTCTTTCGAGTGGTAGTTTATCTCTTTTTCGGCCTCGTGAGACTAATTACGAAAAAGGACTACTCTAATCAAGCATGATTAGAGGAGTTCTCCCTTGTATTTTTTTACACTTTTTCGGGCTTGGGAGACTAAATTTATAAAAAATTCATCCATGGAGTTTTCCTTAAGTTCTTTTCAAACTCTCTAATGTGAAAAACCACCAAGTTTACCTTCTTTGGGCTTGTAAAATTATGCTATGTGAGTCCAATCTCCAGGACCCATCTGGGATTGAACCCCTCCTTCATCAGGTTTGTTAAACATATGTCAAGGGACTTATCCGAAGGATGAGCTATACCCAACATTTGTTACCCTCCTAAAGCTCATTAAAAAATAAAGATGTACTCATCTATCTGGATGGGGGGGGGGGGGGAATTGAAGGAAGTGGGTCAATTTTTTTGGAATCCTTTATGGAAGCTATTGTCGCCCTTGAACATGGAACATGTTTGTATCTCGTCTTACAGTTGGGTAATATGTTTGTCTCTGAATCATACCAATTCCATGTGTCTTCGTACTTTTTCTTCCAGTCAAAGAGTGTTCTTATTTCCATCACATTTCATTCTTGGTACTTGTCGAGTCAATGCTGCCAAGTCAGTTTTCGTGCTTCATCACATTCAAGGGAAGTTTCACTCCAAACAATCCATCTGCAGTATTGCCAATTTCCATTTCCTATGTCAGTCCATACTCATTCAATCCACCATATCACATCACTTTCATATGTCAGTTTCATGTTGATGATGGGGGATACATCAAGGCCCTCCTTCGACGAGTCTTTTTCTGTTGACTTCAACACATTATCCGAGAATTAGACTTATAAACCAGTTAGTGCCTTGGGACTTGCATGCCTCAATGGAATGCCTCCTTGCTTCCGACAGTAGGTTTACATCATTGACCTATGATTGGATGATTCTGTTAGGGAGTATTAATTTACAAAGTCAAAAAAGTTGGTTTTGTTGATTGAGTCTTGTGGTCATGTATTGGCTTCTCAAAAACCATGTGTCAAGGTCCTAGGATCAAAGTCCCATGAAAAGTATTTTGAGTTCATTCAATTATGAGTCATGTTGGTTTTAATTGAGTCATGTCTATGGAGTTAGAGTTTCATTCCAAGTCATAGTTAAAGTGGTCAGTCTTGTCCCAAGGTCAAGTCATTTTGTTACATGATCCTTTGTCATCATTAGAGAGGGTGAGTTTTAAAATCATTGCACCATGTCATAATAAGGTCATGTGAGCAGGTTTACATGTGTACTAAAAGTGTCATAGATTTCCCAATTTAGTTTGTACCTTTTCAAAACGTGTAACCAATCAGTTTCAAATGCACTGCAAAATCTCCTAGCTTTCCACAACGACTAAGACATCATGTCAAAACACTTTAAAGATTTCCATAACGGTCAGGAAATTGTGGGAATGAGGTCATGAAAGTTGGTACAGTTTTTGTAAATCAAGTTTTATAATTCATGTGGAGTTTCCTCTATTAAATTATTGAATTTCTAATTTGTTGTGAAACTGTGACAGTCATTGCAAAATTGTGACAATTTCTACGAAATTCCTTGCAGTCGTTGCGAAACTACACGTGCTGCAAAATTTCTTGTCTGCTACGAAATCGTTGGATCGACTCAACCTGTTGCTAATTCCTAAAGGCCTACATGATCATTGGACACCTTTGAAACTTTATTAGTTGTTGCATATTCTTTAGGTGCTAATACCCTAATCTCCTATCAAAGTTGTGCGATCTCATTCACTGCAAAATCCTTACTACTAAAGCCTTGTAGAACTATCTTCCAAATAAACCCTAATACACCAAGTTTCCCCTGCATATTGTTTAAGTTTTGATGTCCTCTTCACCCACCATCATCACAGTACTCTTCACAAACAACCATGGAGCAAAACAAGGAGAAGAATAAAGTACATAAGAGAGGTGACATAGTGAGATTCGAACCCCAAGGTTTGCAATTACTGGACTAAAATCTTATTTTCAAAGAATCCTTCAAGGCAGTAGGATGCCTTACATTTTGTGAAAAGCTATAGGGAGGACACATAGAGGTGGCTAAGCAATTTTCCCTAAATTTTGATGGGGTCAAAACAAAGGTTGGATCACTGGATATTCAAGTCACTGAATGCACAGTTGCCTCAGCAACAGGGATACCCATGCAAGGTGAGAGGTGGTTCAAGGAAACACCTCTCGATTCCTCCTATTGAAATGACTATTTCAAAGCATAATTTCAAAATGAGAACTTGTCAAAAGAAGTGCCTAGGAGCTACATGCTAGAACACCATGATAAGTTGTTGAGGGTAATACAGAGATACTTCACATGTGAAGTGAATTTTAACAAGGTATACATGTACCATATCAGACTGTTCATGCACTTTATAGGTAAGAAATCCCTAAACCTCCCATATTATTTTTGTAGAAGCCTAAGGAAAATAGTTAATAAAGTACAAGCTAAATCTAATCAAGTTGAGCCCAGTCTATTCCATTTAAGCCTCATTAAATTGTTGGTCCTTGAAGAAATTAAGAAATCAAAGAGAGAATGGAATTATTTTTTGGCTGCATCGAGACTTTGTGTTGAAACTACTAGTTCCCCACCATCCAAAGGTAGTACTCCTTCTACAAGTACTAAAGCAGTCTCTAGTATTTTGAAAAGGAAAAGAGCATATGACAAAGAATATCCTATTGTGATTGAAACCCCTGAGACTACAACCAAGATCTCTCTTAGCAAAGGATCCATAAAAATGGTTAAAAATCCTTTTCAAGGTGTTGAAACAATTGTAGAAATTAAGGAGACACCTAACATTAAAAGAAGCAAGATAAAGGTAAAAAACTATTTTTCCCTCCTAAATAAGTAAAAGTGACAAAACCCAAGAAACCATTCACCAGTTCCGCAACAACGAAACAAAATATTGTAGATGAAATTCCTGTAGATGAAACATTTCCTTGTCTTGAAACTAAGGATGTTGTATAAGACAAGCCTCCATCAGGAAAAAAAGTGAGGTTTAGGCCAAAGTACTTGACAAAGAAAAGATTGACATGTATGTAACTAGATCATCAACAAGAAATAAGATCCATGTTGAAGAAACCAAATTTGAGACACATGTTCATTGTGTTGTTGAGTAAGTGGTTTAGGTTCAATCTCCTACAGAAAAGGAAGACATGACAACTAAAATATTAAATAAATAGTTGAAGGAAGCTCAAGCTGAAATTGTAAAATTAGGGGAAGAAAACAGGCAAATGAAAGAGAGGATAGCAGAACACTTGGACCTATGTGGAGAAGCTTTGGAGAGAAGAAAAATAATGCTCAAGAGGTCTTTACCCCTACACAAACAAATGAAAAATCTATTCAAGCATAACAGGGCATTGAAGACAAAGGACAGACTGATAAAGGAACAAATGAAAAAAAGGAATATGGACTTGTTGGCCCAAGTTGCAATGGAATAATTTGATAACACTCAGGATAAGTCATGTTCTTTTTTATTTTGTGAAGTTATATCATGGTTTTGGATCAAGTTTGAAGCAATTTTCAACACCAGCAAATGAAAACAAAGATTATGTAATAACTTTTGTTGTGAAACTGCTCAAACAGAGATTTTGCAACAAAATTTTATGGTTGTTGTGAAATCACCAATCACATGAAGGAGTATTTTCAGCTTCCAGATGGGATGAGTTCGATATGTCAACATAAATATTGGATAATGTAACCATTTACCCATTAAATATATGTAACATAAATGTATTAGGGCGTATAAGTCAGTCAGAAACTGAAACCCTAAATTGTAGGAACTCATGCCAAATTAGTTGGTAATTTGTTAAGAAAGTAGTTTATCAATTGTAACTTTTTTTTGGGTATGAAACCCTAACTATTTCGCCTTCATGGAATCAAGATGAAGTTTAATGATATTTATTGTAATGAAAAATATAATAGAAGGGTTCGAGAGTTGAGTAAGAAGACTGTTGGTTTTGTAATATTTCCTTAATATTAATGAAAGGTTTGCAGATAAGCATTTGAAGCTTTTGCTCAGAGATTCTTATGTTCAATTGTTGTAGTCAGTGTTCCTATTGTATGTGCTTTCTTTCTTTGTTATCATTAACTGTATTTTGTTATGTTTGAATGAGAAATTGTTGATGCAGAAATCATGTGCATATCCTCTATATCTATCTTGTTTCAAATATTCATGTTCAGACTCATAAGTTTATGTAGAATTCATCTAAGTTGGATGCTATGTGTGACTTTGAATGTTTCCTTTTTCATATATCCATCTTTTAAGATTTTATTTCTAGCGATAGTTGGTTGTGTGGCCTTTGAGATTAAAAATTTTCTACCAAGTTCTAAAAACCTTGAATTGATTTACCTTCTGAATCTATTCCCAATAGATGTTCCTCTTAGCCCTACAAACCATTTCATACACTTTTTATTCTCATATAACCTAGCCATTGTATTGATTGAAAAAAACTATTAGGAGAGAGCCCTCTCTGTACTGGCAGAAGGCTAGATTCTAGTATGAAAGTAGGTTTGTGGTTACCTCTGATATTTTCTATTACAGCCAAGAAAATTTACAAAGTGATAACATATTCCACGAATGTTCGACCTTGACTCATTTATTCACATTTGTTCGAATGTACTAGGGTACCTTGGGATTCATTGACATCATTGTTGATTTCTCTCGCACTTGTTAACAGTTTACATCAATGACCAGTAATCAAGTGGTTTCTACCATGTTCAACATCAAATCCTCTATTCACATGGCTATATTTGTACTGCATCAAGATTGGGACGAAGACCCTAGGTTGGGCGTTCACTCTGTTATATGATTGTCCCAAGCTGTGATGGAGATCATTTGAGCATGTAAAATATTTCAGTACAATCACCATGTTGTCAATCTTATTGATATATATATATATATTGTCACATAGATCCACATTGTATTGATATGTGGCTATGTTTTGTCATCTCGTAGCTCCACTGTGTATTTTTCGTGCTTGCGATTGGTTCACATCATGGAGGTATGGATCTACATTATATATTTGGTGGCCATATCCTTAGACAATATTCTCATGGATCCACAATGTATTGGTCGGTGGCTGTTGTTTGAGTCATCTCGTACTCTGAGCATAGGTATGCCTACATCAGGAATGAAACATATATTAATATTGTTTGATTATTGTTTGCAGCTTTTGTGAGGTTCTCCCACTCCAACACCCTTGCATTGAATAATTTGTAAAGTGTTTCGACCATCAGTTTATCTTTTGACCTCACATTATAGGCGGAATTTGTTACACATCAAAATGTCACATTTGTGTTTCGCATCCTAAGTGTCGCAAGTGTCACAAAGTGACATATGAACCTCGGTAAGTGTTGTATGCACCTTCCCAAGTGTCACATTCACTTTGTGAGGTGTCTCCACCCCTTGACACCATTAAAATAGTTTTTCATGACCCCTAAGTCATATGGGAAGAGGAAACCCATCATTTCTAGATCAAAACACACTTTTTCCTTGGAAAATTAGACCCATGTTTTAGCATTTATGAAGGATGGTGCCCCCCTGGCCATGTGTAGAGAGCATTGATTCTCCCCTTCCCATGCAAAGGGAGTGCCACTTTTGGTGAATGGAACCATGTCTCTCACTGGGGGGGAGCGCCATTCTTGTTGAGAGAAAGGGGGGATCTCCTCCACCTTAATCTATGGGATAGCTCCTTCATAATGGGTTAGTTTTGTTCGACCCTCATGCTTGAGCTTCACTTTAGGATCTGATACAAATCTCAAGGAGCCATATCCTCAACCATACCCATCATTTTCTCATGGTTGATGTGCCTCTCAAGCCTATATATTGAGGGCTTTCCAAGGTGAAAGGAGGAGGCTTTCATGTATCAAACCTTTGATATTAGTAAATTCATGCAAGGGATGGACAAGGAGAGCTTCGAGAAGTGTTGCATCATAATCCATGGTTTGTAAGTATTCACTTTAAGTTCTCATTTGAATATACTTGGCCTAATTCCTTCAATCTTGTGTATTCTTGCATCTGTTTTTCTATTGTTGCTTCAATCTTTGTGGATGGATTTGTTTGATCTAATCAACTAGAGTACAAGGTAGTGGTTTCTCTTTATTTCCTATTGCAGGTATCAAGTTGCGCTAAGGAGTTTGGATCTCAAGCTCAGATTGGAAGCAACGAGGACAAACTTCAAAACAAGGTGCATCACACCCTTTCTCCCTCTCTCTTTCTAATTGGTTAAACTGAATTCAAAGGGATGTTAGTGTCCATTTGTAGTGTTTATGTCTTGGTATAGGGGTCTGTAATCCAAGGGAGGTTTCACATGTCTACAAGGGAAATATTTTGTAACATTTATAAGACCTCAAAGGATGATTATGTGAGCAACAAATCTAAAATTTATCATGGATTTCTAACAAAAATTACAATTCATTTTCTCCCCTACTTGATTACAATATTGAATGTTATAAGTGCAATAACTATAGGCACATATCACGTTAATGTAGAAGAAGTATAGTTGGATCTCATAAACAAAACAAGGAAGAAGATGTTCTTACCAAGCATAGAAAATAATACTCAAAGGTTTGGAAAAGGAAGCAAAAGCAAGAAACATGGAAAGATGAAATTGTTTGTTGTGAGAAAGGATTTGATAAGCTAGATTAAGATGGCAGGAAGATTCATTATTTTGATTCGTACTCGAGACATGTACACCCCATTTCTAGAAAAGGTAAGGCTGGGACATTTCCTTATGAAAATGGAAATTCAAGTTTATAGTACTATTTTGAACAAGAGAAGTCATATGATTGGTCCTTGTCAGAAAGGAATGAGGAGGTAGAAACAAATTCAAATAAAGTCAATACTAAAGCTTCACCCCATTCAAAAGATCAATATCATGAATTTGGAGTGGAAGGTTTGATCAATAAAAATAATCAAATAGAAGGATCAATGTTGGATACTTATAGCATAGACATCTTGGATAATGATCACTTAGAGATATACTTTTAAATTGCAGATTGGAGTGCTTGAAGGGAAGCACAAGCTCAGGGGGAGTGTAATGTCCCCACTTTGGGACATCAGGGTATTACAGAGTGTTATGATGACCATAGTAGCTAGATGGAGATTATAGTTAGTGTAGGAGATATTGAGGGTATTTTGGGGTCTGTCTTGCATCGCTCATATTGTTTCATCATTATAATCCATTTCACACAACTTGGCTTTCATTTCGTTGCATTCCGATGATTTCCATGATTTTGAGTTATTTTGGGCTATAGGTTAATTAAATGCACTAAGGAGGTCATATTGGGCATAATACTTGGATGAACCTCTTAGTGTAATAGCTCATTGGAATCGGGAGGAACCACACTACAGGATAGAATGATGAAAAGTGACTTTTAGTGGCCAGGGAAGCCACAAGGAGAGATAAGGTGTTTTTCAGAGGTAAAAGAGTTAATTAACTAATAAATCAAAATTCACTTTGGAGGGAAAAGGTGAGCACGAAGGATAAAAGAGATTTAAGGGCTTTTATTCCTTGATTATGTTGATTATCAGTTTTTATATATGGCTTCTAGCTAGTGATCCCGTGCCTTGGGGGTTTTGAGGATTTTGACTTAACAAACCCTAGAGATAAACTCGGTGGTGAAAGATCCCACCCAACCTAATCCAAGATTGGTCATGGAGGTGAAAGATTCCTCCCTCACCATTCTACATTAGATCTACTCAATTTTAGGAAGGTTCTACACCAGCCACAGGTACAGGAAGAGAGAGGGTCCACCATTGAGGGTTTCCAGCAAGGGGGACGCACCATTTATTGGAGGAAGATTCGATCTAGGTGTATGAGAGGGCTTGTGGAGATTTGAGTATTTGGGTTTTTCTTGCAGGGCCTTGACCATCATTTTTGGATCATTCCGGAGGAGGTTTAGGTGCCATTTGATTTACATAGAGCATTGGGTGAATTGGAGGAGAGGGGCGCACTTCAGAAAGTGGTTTCATTCATTTGAGAGCTCAGATATTCACTATTTCACTTGGGACTTCACCAGTAAGGTAATCGTGTCCTGATCTATCATTTCAGTGGTTTTGTGGAGCATTTAGAGGCCTCTAGGAGAGAGGCTGAATTATTGGTCTTCATTCATCTAGGAGGGCACAAGCCAGATTAAAGGTTTGTGCATTGAGTGGGTCAGAACTTCACCATTCATATGGAGAATTCACCTGGGGTTTTGTACTGAGCCGATATACATTTTGGAATCTTCATCGGAGTGTTTAAAGGCCTTGAGGATCAAGGCCGAATTGTTGAGGGTATTCATCTATTCCAGCAGGGTGTGACCTAGCTAGTCTTGAGGTTTGGCACTTCATATGGCTCAGATCTCATCTTGTATTCATCTGGTGTAGCCAGGTGGCCTTTGGAAGATTGTATATTCTCTCTTGATCTTGATTGAGGACCATCCTCATTTTGTTATGATCTCTTATGCTATATTGTACTAGATCTACAGATCTATTGTATCAGGTTCTTCTACTATTATGAATAAAGATCAGATCTGAGGTGTTTTGGGTTGTCTATTATATTGTTGATCTTGCATCTAGTTGAGGTATGTCCATTTATATATTTATGATTGATTATTGTTGCAAACAAACATTAAAATCATCAGTATAACCCTAGCACAACCTAAAATACCATAACAAGCAAATTGTTTGACGAAATGCCACAACCAGAAAAAGTTTAAAAACTCATGCAAAACGTGATGTTCCTGGCATCTTGGCTTGGGAACATTAAAGTGGTATCAGAGCTTAGACTCCTGCCAGCTTGAGGAGTCTCCCATACAGATAAATGGATAGAAGGGAATGGGACTTAACCCTACGTAGTTTGATAGCCAATGTACAACATACTAAAGAACTATGTAGACAAATGGAAGAGAGAGCATCACTACCAGCTAGTGGATGGAGGGAAGAACAGAGTAACCCCACACCTATTAGGAGTAGGAAACTTTTCTACAGTTGCAAAGTGCCTTGGGAACCAGATCATAGATGTAGGGGTAAAGGTAAGAAACATATTATTGAGGTGCACTATAACAATGATGATGAGGTGTGTGAGGATGCAACGATAGATGCTTATTTGGAGCAGTCTGATGATGCTAGTGACTCTTGCACAGAGACTAGTGATTCTTGCATGCTTGAGGAGGATAGTGATCCTTACGCATCGAAGGAACAGTGGGATGGACAGGATGATAGCACCTGTGTTTCATCATTCATATCACATATTGTTGATGACCTTACACCTCAGCAGAGTAGTGACACTAGTGAGGATTCACACGTTTTAGCACCTAGAGATGACAAGCACCCTATGATGACCATGACATATCTGTCATATTTCCATACACCCATGATAGCCATGAAACATGAGGATAGTAGTGGCATGTCATACATGATAGAGGACTCATATGTGAGGGATATACACCAAAGACATATGGATCCATAGATCCAAGAGGAGATACATGACGTGTAGACAGTTGACCTTACACTCACATATCAGCATGAGGAGATTGAGTCACCTATTTTGAAGACCCTGTTAGTTGAAAAGGTTATGGAGACTGACAGATTGAGGGGACACTTACTTCCAAGACCAGCATGCAATGATGAGGGTGCACTCCTTATTGGTCGGGATGACCATAGCATGTGTCTAGACACATCTGTATGGGATCCAGGCGTAGTAGATAGTAGAAGGATGAGTGCACAGAAGGATACAGTGGCTCATATAGGTTACAGTGTGATTCGGAGGGAGCTAGCAGTTACTGATGTTATGCAGTCGCATATAGGAGGACCCAATAACACAGTGGACAAGGATCAGTTCAGTGCTTTATCTTTTGCGGAGAGTGTTATTGTGAATTCCAGGGTTGACATTAGCAATGAGCGACATGAGGTAGCACCTCAGCATGACTCTGATCACGAGTCACACTACTTGGCAGGACAATTGAGAGTCAGTGAGGATATGATCATGGTAGCCACTAGGCACATTGATTACATACATGCATTGATGGCAGATTATTGTTGGAGGGCATCGTTGGCACATGATAGTTCATATGGGGGATTCACCATGGATGACTTTCATACTCTCAGGGAGAGAGTGTCTGTGATGAGGATCGACTACCAACAGTTGTTGAGGGACAGGGACTACCTATTGGGGATTGGTGAGATGTATCACAGGGCTCTGAGGGAGTAGGAGTCGGAGGTGGACAAACTCACTCATGAGTTGGAGAGCACACGATGATTCTTAAGAGGCACACAGATGGCCCTTCAAGAATCAGAGGCCCGATCAGAGGAGCTTCTTGAAGAGATTAGGCATAGATTTATTACATCTATCTTAGTGGAGAGTCAGGTAAATCCTTCAGTCTTATTTCTAGGGGATGTTGATGGCTTGGAAGAGGAGCACCAATTGATGGAGGAGCATGAGGAGTGCCCAGGATCATTGATGATTTTGGAGAGTTATGATCGGGAGGCATAGGAGCTACCCTCCACAGGGAACTTTGAGACACTCGAGCACTCACATATGCATGGGGACTTCAGATCCAAGGATAGTTTTGAAGACACTTCCATTTGTGTTTTGAGAGAGGTTGACCTTGATGTAGAGGTTGATCCTGGAGTACACCCATGATCTATGATGTAGAATGAGTATATGGGAGATTACATGAGTATGCAGGATCATACAATGGTGAGTGATAACTCACAGAGACATACCGATATGTACGATGGGATTCAGAGGGGTGTATTGGCTTGCAGAGAGGAGACACACTTAGGGGAGCATGTAGATGCCTCTCCTTTACAGTGACACATAGTTATGAGAGATCACCTTCACAGTATCAACAGTTGCACGAGAGATGAGAGAGGGGGAGTGTTCAACTAGCAGTTGGAGGAGTTACTCCAGGTTGTACCAAATGATTGGGGTTCGATGATGACTACACGCAAGTATTTATCATGGGTATTGGTGGACGAGCTTCTAGTCGAATCATTGGGATTGACCAAAGCATGTGATATCTTCTAGTCCTACAGTCGTCTACAGATGTTTCTGTTAGCCTTTCCCGACATTTTTATCATAGACATCAGCATGAGGAGAGATATACAGTGGAAGAGGACATGGAGAGTGGTTAGGCCGAGACCACCTGATCGAGTGCTTTTATGGCATATAGCAGGATAGGGGTGGATCGTCATAGGCAGGCAGTTGAGACATTGTGCGTGATGGTGAGCATCATAGGCCAGGGGATAGCAGACATCTCAAAGGTCGACACAGCTACAGATTCTCAAGAGGATGAGCACATAGGACTTTTGACAGTGATCAGTATGACACAGGAGAATTTAGCAGGGATTGGAAGTGATAAACTTCAAATTTTTCTATGGGATCCGTGAGAACATTTTGTTAGTAGGCCATTTCACTTTATGATGACCCAGGTTGTGCCAGAGAGCCACATACTCCACTTTGGGTTGGTTTTGAGTGGGCATGCATGGACTTACCCTATGGAGTGAGACAATTTATCCCTCTTGATCATCATAATCGAGCATAGAGATGGTTGGGTAGATATTATTTCCACAGAGATTCTCTTACGGATGCAGCTTATGGACAACAGGGCCAGTTGCCACAGGTATTCCAGCCCGAGGATCCAGGAGTGGGGGATCCAGTATATATATAGGGAGAAGACAGGCATGGTCAAAGTAGTGCAACGTCGACATGGTGATCTTCGAAAGAGACTATCATGGGACTCGAGGATTGCATGTTTGAGAATTTCACTGACTGACAGGGGCGAGTGGACCTTTGCAGAGGAAATTTGTTTTGACTTTCCAATGAGTTTCAGTGTTGAGGAGAGAACATCACTTGAGGGTGTCTCATGGAGGTCTTGCAGTACCTCACTCTGGAATCATCATGTGCAGTTGATGGAGGCCATGTTGGTCTTGGTATGGATTTAGAGGATCGACTCATTTCGGGATGAGGCCATGTGTCATATGCAGGAGATTCATGGTGTTGATATATTTCAGGATTATGCTTCACAGGTTATTGCAGTTCACGTTCTGATATGGGACCCAGGGGGTGGAGTGTATGATAGTGCATCTCTAGATGGGGCCTACTATGTGTCCCATAAGTGGACATGGGACCCCGGTATTATATTTGGTTGGGTTCAGTTATTGCTTGAGGACAAGAAATATTCTAGCAGGGAGGACTGTAATGTCCCCACTTTGGGACATCAGGGTATTACAGAGTGTTATGATGACCAAAGTAGCCAGATGGAGATTATAGCGAGTACATGAGCTATTGAGGGTATTTTTGGGTTCAAATTACATCACTCATCTTGTTTCATCATTATGGTCCATTCTACACAACTTGGATTACCATTTTTTTGCTTACCATCATTGATAGGATCCAAATTAAAGGAAGTGATAAGAAGAAGCTGCCAAAAACAAGAAGTAGACAGGAAAGGACAAAAAAGAAGAAATGCATGAAAGGGACCGTGGATATGAACAAAGATTAGAAATCAAAGGCACTGAG
>ML810178.1:342968-360926 GCA_009831015.1 Picea engelmannii
GGGAATAAAAGTTGAATTTCCTTTTGAATTAATTGGAATTCCTAAATGAATTCTTGTATGTTCTCTCATGATAACTGCATGTGGTTGATGCAGATGAGATGATGTTGATAAAAGTTAAAATGTTGGCTACAAAGAGTATCTCGAGAAGATGCTGCTTGGAAACCTTTGAGGGCAGTTGGAACTCCTGGAGCCACGGTGCTCTAAGACTTTCGGTCCGGCATGTTCCCAAGCCCAAGGAAGGGAGGTGTAGCACCGATGGACTGTGCTTGTGAAGGTGTATACTCCCAGGTGGACAGGCATGTGGGGAATGAGAGACTGTTGGTTGGAGTACTGCTGAGGTTTGAATGGTGGGAGTGCTACCGAGGTCTGGTACCTTGGCCTAGACCATGTGGATAAGGATTGTGGACCATGGCTATCCTGGGAATCCATTGCCCGATGGAGTCATAACTCTGCCACGGGGTGGATGGTCTCTCAATCAAAAGATAAGTACAATTCTCCATTTATTCTATGTTGTGTATGTTGTATACAATTTTAATGTTATTGAATTTGTTTGTATATACATACATATACATTGCATATATGGTTGCATTACTGCATCCATGACTGTACCTAAGGTGTCTCATATTTCATTACTTAAGAAATATATATACCTGATGCTAATCATGTAATCGATTGGAATATAATTCAGGGGGAACCAGAAGCTGTCCTGCAAGTGCATCCTGTGCACATATTGGACAGGAAAAACAAACAGCTCCATAATCGAGCTATAGAACTTGTAAAGGCCTAGTGGACCTGGTACAGTCCTGAGGACGCGACATGGGAGAATGAAGAGGTTATGCAGGTAGAGTACCCACATCTTTTTGAAGATTTTGAAAAGCTTGCAGAGACAGTGTAAGTTGCACTGAGGACAATGCAAAAATAAGGGGAGGGGGATTGTAGTGTCCCCAAGGCCGAGGCCCATTGCAAATCATGATATATGAAATGAATTGTAAACATGTTCTATAGGCTGGTGAGCCAAGTTTTGTATAAGCCGGTAGGATTATGTGTTTGTTAGGCTAGGAAGCCTAAGTGTTTGAAGGCTAGGAGCCTACTGTTGTACTTGTATGTATGCATAACAATTAATAAAATATAAACACCGCCAGGTGCAGACCGACCATGATGAATGAGTGAAGGGGGATTGAGCGTCCACAGAGTGGGAAAGGAATTAGGGGCTGGAAGGTGGGAAAGGGGCTGAGTATTGAGCCTAGGGGGCTTAAGCCCGAGGATAATATTTTATTATTATTCCAAAAGATTTATGCATTTTATGTCTTTATCCTAAGTCCATTTGGAAGGACACGTGAATTCCCAAATGGTGGGAGGAACGCGTGCTAGTGAAACGCATGCATATCCAAGGGTGACAAGTGTCCACCATGACACATGCAAATAAAACAGATGAGGTAAGTCGTGGGGGGGGCCTCTCTCATCGATTCGACCCGACTGTCCTGAGGGTGATCGGTGCGAGCCAGTCTGTAGGAGTTCCTGGTGTAATTCTGATACGGGGAAAGAAAGCCAGTGTTTGTTCTGAAGAATCCGTGTACACCCTTGTTCGGAGCCGTGGAGTCTGTGTCTATCTCTGAGAAAACCTGTGTGCGCATTCCCTGAATGGGAAGCCTATGCTGAATTCGAGTGGAAGGATCTTTATTATTCGGGAAGCTGATCTAGCCTGTGCGTGGAGTCCCTGTTCCAAAATCAGGACCGTGAGATCATCCTGTGACTGTTGAACCAGTTTGGGGAAGCCTGTGTCTGTTTTCCCCATGGGTTGTTGTGACCATGCAATACTGGACTGCGTGAGACTTGTTGGCCTGTGAATGACTCCCTCCAGGTGAGAGAGTGTGCAGAGGAAGGAGAGAGCTCCTGGAAGGAACCCTGTAGCTGCCATAGAGCCTGGAGACTTCTGGTCCAGTCTATTCTTGCAACCCAAGGTAAGGGAGATTGGCAGCCGAAGGAATGTCCAGGTGACAGAGAAGGTACATTCTCCTGGGGTGGAACAAGCATGTGGGGAATGAGGGTCTATGGGCAGTGAGCGTGGGAGATTCCTGGGAGAGAATTCCTTCCTTGTGGTTGTGTGTGATGTTTTCCCTATAACCTCAGCCTGAGCCTAGATTCCTTGCCTTGGGGTGGAGCTTAGTCCCAGCTCAGGGGTGACCCACTGTTGAGATGATGAGTAGTGTGGTCTAAGGCTGGGAGGTTCGTAGAAGGCCTACATTTGGTTGGTGGATTTCACCACTGTCACAAGATAAGTATCTAACTATGTTATTATCACATTTTGGCATGACTGTGCTGTATATATTATGTATCATGTTTTCCGCTGTGTATATGAATTAATATGAAAAGCTAATTGCTTGCTGATTATGGCAGTAATTCATATGAATACTCTGTGTTGAATGTGTTTAATTGTTAAATGCATGTGGAGTATATACCAGACTGTATGTGTTATCTAAATCCAACGTAAGTGTGTACAGATTGCTACATAGTGCGTTAAAATCCTTGGTAAGCAAAAAGGTACACTACAAATTGATATCAGAGCGTGAGTAAGCCCAGAGTTCTGAAATGGGTGTGCTACAAATTGGTATCAGAGTGCGAGTAAGCCCAGAGTTCCGAAATGGGTGTGCTACAACAACCCCACATAATTGACCTATGGCAGGGGCGATACCGTCTACATATAAGAACCATTTAGGGAGGCAATCTAGTCGGGGTCAATGAATGAAAGTTGATCAACAATCACAACTCGTCCATCATGAGGGAAAGATATCACATGAAAAATAGTAGACACAATAGCTTTCATAGCATAAACATAATCTCGCCCAAGAAGTAAAGCTAAATCCAAGGGGTCTTGGACTACCATGATGTCAATAAAGACAGTTTTCCACCCCAAAGTTACAGGAAACTGAGGAAGGGTCCCTAAAGGTTGAATAGTTATTCTGTTAAAAGCTAACAAATTTTGCGTAACCAACACAGGCTGGGGAAAACCCAAATCTTGCCAAGCAAAAGAGGACAAAATACTAACGGATGCACCTTCATCTATTAGTGTATGAGGAACGTCTCGACCACAAACCTGTACTGTAATCTGGAAATGAATGTGAGAGGGAAGACGAGGTCTAGTTAGCACACCCCAATCAAAATGGATGCTCACATTACTTGGAGGGGGTTCCATGGGAGAAGGAGGAATACCCACTGGCATGGTAGATTTTGTATCAATGAGAAAAACATGGGTAGTATCAGGTTTACTCTCTAGCGGGAGAGTAGGATCGACTGATGATGAGATCAGATCGACCACTTGGGTTGCATTCTCCAAGGGGAGAATGGGGTCGACAGGTGGAAATGGATCGACCACTTGGGTGACACTCTCTAACGAGAGAGTGGGATCGACCGAGGATGGGATCGGATCGACCACTTTAGTTTCACTCTCTAAGGGGTGAGCAGGATTGACTAAGGATGGTATCGAATCAACCACTTTGTCAACTGGTTCAACTAAGGACGTGACCAGATTGACGACATGATCAATCGGATTGACCGACAACGGGTCCATAGTGATCATTCCATCAACTATAGGGGGTTGAGAGAAAACTTACGATAAGCAACTGGAAGTTGAGGCTATGAAATAGTCACGTCTTCTAGTAATTTTGAGGCTTGGCCATACGAGGGAAAAGGTGAGTTAGATGACTCCCTTTGCATAACATACACGGGAAATTGACTCTACTTTTCTTCTTCCCAACGACATCATGACTAATTGACGAGAGGTCATCATCATGTTGTTCAGAGGCTGACGACATGGGTTGGTCAGGGTGTGTAGACCATACTTCTATAACCTTGGATAGACTAGGGAAATCCTTAAGAAGATGGATACCCTTACAAAGCCTGCAAGGGTACTTGGGCTTACGGGTTGTTTGGGTGATCTTGACATCATCAACACTCCCAGCACGATTAACAGTAACTGGTTGTTTTCCAACATGTTTGACATTGGTTGGAGGTTTTGACCCTTGTTTAACTTTCTTCTTCTTAATCTTTATTTTCTTATTCTTCTTATTCATCGAGTTACTAGCTTCAAAACTTTCACTTGACAAAGAAGATGAAACGGAAGGCGACCTTACAAGCGAATAAGGCGAAGAAGACCTTACTGGTGAAGAAGGTGAAGGATCAACATGAGGTTCATGCTCTTGGGGGTAAGTGCTCGTGACTGAAGCACTAACTGCATTCGGGATTACCTGAGTGGAAAACAACCATATCGGTAATCCAATTGTGAGACCTGGAAGGCTCAAAGTAGAAATATGAGGAGGACCAATGTTTTCGTAAGAAGGAATAACAAAAGGTTCCCCTGGAAAAGGAGTTCCTTCATTGGTCATTTCGAGAACTGACGCCATAAAAATAAAAATCAAATCTAGAGTCCACTAGGGAAAACAAACAACACACGTTAAAAATCTAGTAAGCAAACAAGCAAACAAAACCTTCTCACAATGAGCACACTAGTTGGTGGTGAAATCCAACGTCGTAGGAGAAAATTAAGAAGGGTTTGAGATAGAGCGGGGGGAAAAGTTATGTTGATGACCTACTTAACAGACTTACACCTTGGTGCAATCTCCCACACATAATCATGGGTATACCCTCCAAGGAGTCCGAGTGAGTTTGGTCAATGTCGATTCCAGGTACCGTGAAGACTTGCCCCTCCACAGTCACCTTGTGTAAACACCCTAAAGAGATAGGCCACTAAGGTTACCAATCACTACAATGATTCCTGGGGAAGCAGTCAACAGTTCGATCCATGCGCAAGGGTAGGGTATCTAGCCCAAAATCAACTTGAAAGGTTTCCACTCATCATTGTGGGTATACCTTCAAATGACCCCCATAATACGCGCAATCTCTACACCAAGCAGGGTGAGTAACTCTGCCAGTCTCAATGTGACCTCGTGATTGACCCTTATGTGAGAAGGGCTTCCCAGGACAAAATGTAGTAAGTGGATTTAACTCTCCCTATCACAAGATACTATGTTTGTTTGTAGCTTTGGAAAGTTATCTTTCACACCTATTCCAAATCCCTACAACTAATCTAATGTAGGTTTTCTACCAAAAAAATATAAAAATGTCTAATCAATTTTTATAAGCGCTTTATTTTTAAGGTTGTTGTTACTCAAAAGGAAGATGGCATGGACAATATGGTGTTTTGACTGACTCGAAAGTTATGCAAAGAGATGAAGATGAAATCTTATTATTTCGATGAGAGTTATGCTACGAGAAGGAGAAAACATTTATCATTCTCGGATGCACAATGTCCCAAAATTTAAAAACTCATCAATATCAATATCTTCAAGAATTGATAAAAATAGATTGTACACCAATACACGATTCATGGCCCCCCGGGCCATGAGGGGGGAAATTTTCAGAATTTAAGACCAAAAAATGCCAAGAATCATACAATTTTGCTACTTCAAATGCAAAGATGCCCCCAATATAATATAAAGAAGTAAATTAAATCTTTTTGTTTCAAAAATTTCACTAAAAGCAATAATGAACTTTCTTAAAACAAAGAAACCCAAACTAAATTTTTTCTTTTAAAGCGAACTATTCATAAGAAATCTGATCTTTCCCTAAACAATCCTAAAGAAAACATAGGCTTTGTAATTGAAAGACACTCAAAGCAAGAGACTAATCCTTCAAAACCAAACAAAGAAAAGATGGCTAAAATCAACTCAAAGAATGTCAAGCAAACTGTAAACAGATCAATATAGGCTCCAAAAGTTCAATCCATCTGATCAAAGAAAAAATGGGCATCAAAAGATAACAAGACCCAAACAAAAAAAAATTACAAACAAGTTCACAGCCTAGTAGTGAGGTGCAATGCAAAAATTAGGCATTTTCGCAGTCTAGACATAGGTAGGGTGCGAGAAGTTCGCACTGGACTGAACAGTAGGGTGTGAAAATCAAGTGTTTTTGTAGGCTGTATACAAGTGAAGTGTAGGAATGTCTGTAATCAAAATGAATTTGTAAAAAGGACAAAGAGTCTAAGTGAACTTTCAGATCCAGAGAGTCTGGATAGATCTCCCACGGACTCAGAGACCAGAAAGCAAGCAATCAAAGCAAGGGAAACTAGACTAACTAGAAAACAATTTGTTTCCCAGTTGAGTCGCCAATTTTGTTATTAGATAAATCGGTAGGTGTGGACACTAAATGATCTCCCTATATCCACCTAGATCTAGAACAAAACACACCATTACATGACGTTTTCCTTAAGTTTTAGATATTGAATTTACTAACTAAATAGGGATAGGTGGCATACCGTTTAAACGCCGCTTCCTCTTGCCATTGCCGTCCTAGATCCATTCCAACGCTCATACAATGATGAACCTGCAAAAGAATGCAACCAACCAAAGTGATAGTAATAGCATAAACTCAATATAAACCTATGTATGTGATCAAGGAATCATACAATAAAACACAACAAGCTTTATAAGAAAGAATCATATTACTATATCATATTAAATGTGAAAGAGAGATTACAACCATGGCCTTGATGTCGTAAGGTCCCTCCCAATTGTCCTTCATTCCCCACTCACTTCCACTCCAAGAATTCTAATAGAATAGATATGATAATATTCACAATCTATCTTGACAAAATGGCTCAACTGGCAAAGCTAACAATATCCAAAGCTCAATCCAATCCAATCTAATCCAAAAAGATAACTTTCTCCATGAGAGCTCCTCTCCTTTTATAAGTTGAAGAGGATAAGGTGAGGAGGTTAGGATGATCCCACTAAATCATGAAAGTGAGTAAGATCCAAACCATTCGGATGCTACCTCACCATGGAAGTTTATCCTTCTAGAAGCATTGAGAAGATGCTCGTTTTTCCCACATATGAGCATTTTCGCACCCTGCCTATATAGCAACCTGCGAACACTTTGTGACCTAGCTATGGTGCAGCCTACAAAAATCAGGCATTTTCGCACCCTCCCTATATAGCAACCTGTGAAGATCCTCTTTAATAGGGTTTTTACAAAGGAGAATGCAACTTGTTTTCTTAGGAAAAGTTCTTGTCCCTTCTTTCTTCAAGAACTCGGGCCATTGACCCCTCTAAAGGAAACAGATAGGTTTACATTATTAACGGTCATAGGGATGACGAAAATAATGTGTAACAATAGCCCCTTTCATGTGAGGTTAGGATTCCTACCATTGGCTCCCATAAATGTTGCACTACCCCTTGCAGTCACCTTGATCGACTCATCTCCTACTCCAATTGAAGCTGACAAAGCCACCTGGTTCATTGAGCAGATCCAACACATCCATCAACAGGTTGAAGATATCCTATAGAATTCCAATGACAAGTACAAGAAGCACGATGATACCCATCGGGTGCCACATAAGTTTCAGGTGGGTGACAAAGTTTGGTTGAATTTGAAAAAATAACTCCTTACCGGACCCCATCAGAATATTCACCCACTCCATTATGGGTCGTACACCATCACCAAGGACATGGGTGATAATTCTTTTGAGTTCAACATTCCTCCTTTCCTTGGCATGCACCTAGTGTTCAACGTGGATCTCCTTCGACCTTATTTTCCACCATTATTGGACACCTCAGAGATAGAAGAAAAACTCACACCAATAGAGTTCAACCCCAACTACATACAACAGGAATCCAATGATCATATTGTGGAAAAAAAGTTCAAGGGCACTCGCCAACAAAGGATCCAGCTTTATTGAGTTGTCAAAGCAAGGCAGTTGCTGCACCAAGGCAAGTGGCTCACCCGGGGCCAAATTCAGTAGAAAATTCCTCATCCAATGGGGGAACTCAATGCAATGGATACCATTGCTTCATAAGGGGAGAATATTGATCCATATGGATTTCAGTGGCCTCCCACCTATTCCAACTGGCTCATTTTGGCATTTTTCCACTTCGGCAATTTTTTCCTAGTTTTCGGGCCCCTAACTTCTGGGGTTGTTTTGAGGCCCTCAACAACGTTTTTAGGGCTCTCCACAGTAAAAATGTATGGGGATATCCATAGGAAACATTTGTATTCCTTGGATAGACCTTTCCAACGGGATATCGTGTGCCTAAAATGAAGATTGTATGCAAAAGTTATGGCCCCGGGAAGTTGATGTACTAACTTACCCAAATGGGGCCCACATGACCTTTTGTGCTTCATCTCCTAGGGTTAGGTTTTTTTATGTCTAGGGTTTTTTACATTCAATTTTATTGTAAAAATTCCTTGAGAGCCTCATTGTAATCATCTTCTTGCGAATGAGCACAATCGTCACATCTCTTCTCAGAGATAAGCCGCCACCATTCTAGCAAGCTTGCTTTCCACTGCATTTTACAATTTCAACTTATTTCCTTATTGAATAGAAACAAGTTTTGTTGTATATATGTTATTGTTACACATCAAAATTACTCACTTCAATGATGACCCATTGTCGTCATGACTAGTGTCGCAAGTGTCACATAATTGGCCTTAAGTGTCACAAGTGTTGCAAATGTCATACTTCCATCTTGCCTATGTCGTGTCTATAACGACATCACAAGGACACTTAAGACACCTTCAAAAACTGGTTTAAGGAAGAGAAATCATTTTATGAAGAGTACAAACCATTTTCCATGAAGAAAACCACTCAAAAATCATTTTTGTAGGGCAACGCTCCCCTACCCACTATCAGGGAGTGCCGACGCTCCCTGACCTTCTTTGGGGGAGAGTTCCAATGCTCTATGCACCCTTTTGGAGGAGCGTTGGCCTTTTTTGAGTGAATTTTTGGGTTGTTGAGAGAAATCAGGGAAGAATCCCCTCATCTCTGGAGTTTGTTGGATTTGAATCCAACAAGGCTCAATATTAGGGAAGATCCACAATTGAAGGAGAAAGATCCTCAACCTATCCCAAATATCTCTCAAGTAGTTGGGTCTCTCCAAGGTTATATAAGGAGGCCTTCTCATGGTGAAAGGTACATGATAGAGATTGAGAGATACCAAACTTATGATCTCATGAGTGGTATTGATATGGAGACATTGTAAAGCATCTAACTTATGATGTCATAAGGGAGATATCATTGAAGCATCAACATTCTATGTGTGGATTATTTGAGCAAGGGTCTGGACAAAGGGAGCTTGGTGAAGTTGTTGCACTACATCCATGGTTGTAAGCAACACTTTGTTATCATTAATATAAATTCATGCTTGGCCTATTTCCTTTAACGTTTGTGTATATGAACTTGTTTCTTTCATAGATTCATTATAAATATAATCATAGTAGAGAAGGAAGTATTGGTGTTGTTTCTCATTGTACCACAGGACCTTTAACTGAACTTGGAGATCAAGATCAACCTGGAGCAAGCAAGGAAAAACTTCACTAAAAAGGTACCTTCCTTTATTCCCTCTTCTTCTTTGATAGTTTATCTTTATGATAAATGAATGTCAGTGTCCATAATAGCACTTTCTATCTTGGAGTTGGGGTCTAGCATCCAATAGGAAATCCACTTGTTCGCAGGGGGATTCTCCTATAACAGAAATTGGTGACTCCACTGGGGAGGAGATTTGATTTTTGATTCCTTTCATAGGCCTTCTCTTGGTCTTTGTTCATTATTTGACCTTCTCCATACCATGTCTCTAATTCTTAGATCTGATTGATTGCCTCTTTTCTGACATCACATTTACCCTGATTGAATGATTTTGCTTGAAACTTTGACTTTCTGGGCATTTTTTCTGAGTTTTGAGAGCCTAGCGCTCCCCTGCCCTTGCTATAATAGTGATGGCGCTCCCTGTTGGCCTTACATGGAGAATTGGAATGCTCTAGTGCCCTTTACACAGAGTGTTGCCCCTTTTCTGTGAGAAATCTTCCAAGTTTTTCACTCTCTAAATTTATTTATTGCTTTTGGCACTTGCTCAGAAGTTTTACAACCTCAGTACATCTTGGTCTTGGCCTTCAACACCCTTCTTTATAAGAATTGATCACCTTTTGTTTGGAATTTTGACATTTTTCTTCCTTACCTTGAAGTCACTCTTTGTCTTTGACGATTTAGAGTCAATTTGTCATTTTCTTCTCATTTATCTAACTGAGTGAAAACTTTTGTAAGGATATTCAAAGGTATTTTGTACTTTTCCTTTTGATCTTTGAGGTCATTTTCCCAAGAAATTAGTTTTGAGTGGTTTCTCTTTCTCTCTATCTTTTCTTGGATTCTTCTCTTCATTTTATTGTCTTCCTTGAATGCTTGCCTTTGAAGTAGCAAAATTGCATGTTTTTTGACATTTTGGGACATTGTGCATCTATAATGATGAATGTTTTCTCCTTCTCGTAGCATATCTTTCATCGAAATGGAAATATTGCATATTCAACTCTTTGCATAACTTTCGAGTTGATCAAAACACCATATTGTCCATGCCATTTTCCTTTGAGTAACAACAACCTTAAAAATCAAGCTCTAAAGTAAAATTGATTAGACATTTTTTACATTTTCTGGTAGAAAACCTACATTAGATTAGTTGTAGGGCTTTGGAATAGGTGTGAAAGATAACTTTCCAAAGATGTAAACAAACATAGAATCTTGTGTTAGGGAGCAATGAAATCCAATTGCTACATTTTGTCCTAGGAAGCCCTTCTCACACAAGGGTCAAACCTAAGGTCGCATTAAGACTGGCAGAGTTACTCACCCTGCTTTGTTGGTCTTGGTGTAGAGATTGCGTGTATTATGGGGGTCACTTGAAGGTATACCCACAATAATGAGTGGAATCCTTTCAAGTTGATTTTGGGCCAGATACCCTGCCCTTGCGTGTGGATCGGACTGTCGACTGTTTCCCTAGGCATCACTATTGTAGTTGGTAACCTTAGTGGCCTATTTCTTTAGGGTATTTACACAATATGACTGTGGAGGGAAAAGTCTTCACGGTACCTGTTATAACCCTAAATTGCACCACACATGCTTACCTGGCATCATGCCAACTCATATCCCTTCTTTGCCAAAACTCTGTTGAACAACTCTCTGAAAAGGGCTTAAAGAAGACTCCATAATGGTTGCTTTTCTCAGTTAATCCGGACGAGATCGAAAAGAATAAATACAGTCTCACAGGATGTTTCTTTTGGATCTCAAAGCGAGCTTGAAAAACAACAAAGGTAGCCCATGATCAACACTTTGTGGGTCGATGTCAAGTATCTCTTCGTAAGACCAGGCAAAAACGTCGCGAAATTCTTTGAAAAGATTCGTGTAAATTTGAATTTCTTCGAGGGAGCAATCTGCTCCGAAAAAGACATTCTCCACAATGCCAGGGTTTAGGGAGATGTTGATGGGTATAGTTTCAGTGATAGTCGCCATATTTCCCTCAACATAAATTTCCTGCATAGCTAAGAGATTAATAGGATTGGATGATCTCCCGTCATGGTAACGGTGAATTTTCCTGCTTCAATTCGGCTTAACTCTGGGAGAAAATATGATCTGTGATGAAGATTTTCCCAAGGTTTGTCTGGACTAGTCATTGCTTCGATTATTTCTTCGTCAGAAGGCAAGACTAAGTCTAACGAATCGATGTTAGCAAGAGAACCCTGAGCCCAAATAGGCTCTAGAAGTGGATCTAACTCTTGTGCAGGAGTCAGATCAGGGTTAGCTGAAGCTTGCTGGACTAAAGAGTATGCTACCTCAGTGGCAGACAAGGGCATGGACATGCCTGGGTGCCCTGTCTCATCCATTGTGGTTTATGGGGAAGGAAGAATCCAAGGATCCTCAAAGTAAGTCGTGCGGAACGACGAAACTTGAAAAATCTCAACCTTATGGTGATTAGATATAAATTTGATATCGTCATGAGGAGGTGGGTAATCGAAGGTACCCATCAAGGATGGGCACAAACCAACTCCTACGTTAACGACACCTGGTTGAGGATTATCAATTGTAGTGTCCCCAAGGCCGAGCCCCGTTACAGATGATGATATATGCAATGAATTGTAAATGTGTTCTATAGGCTGGTGAGACAAGTTTTGTATAAGATGGAAGGCTTATGTGTTTGTTAGGCCATGAAGCCTAAGTGTTTGAGGGCCAGGAGCCTGTTGTTGTACTTGTATGTATGCAGAATAATCAATAAAATATAAACACCGCCAGGTGCAGACCGACCATGATGAATGAGTGAAGGGGGACTGAGCATCCACAGAGTGGGCAAGGGATTAGGGGCTGGAAGGTGGAAAACGGGGCTAAGTGTTGAGCCTAGGGGCCAAGCCTAGGGGGCTTAAACCTGGAATAATATTTTAATATTATTTCCTAAAAATCCATGTGCATATTATTTTATCCTAAGTTCCTAGAAAAAAGGAAAGGTGTGTACAGGGAGGATGCGGATGGAATGCATGCAGTTCCCAGGGTGACAAATGTCCACCCTGACGCAAGCAAATAAAACAGAAAGGAACAGTCGTGAAGAGGGAGGAAATCTCTCACATTCCAGTTGACCCGACTGCCCTGAGCAGGAGCCGTATGAGCCAGTCTGCAAGAGACCTCGTCTAGGTCTTTTACAGAGAGGAAGCCTGTGTTGGATGCTAAAGAATGTGTGTTTACCCTTGTTCAGAGCCGTGGAGTCTGTCTGTGAGAGAAAACTAGTGTGTGCGTTCCCTAAACGAAATGTCCATGTCAATTTTGAGGAAGAGTCTCTGTTTGCCCAGGAAAATTTGAGCGAGCTTGTGCGTGGAGCCCTATTCTAAAATCTTGATCATGAGAACATCCTGTGACTGTTGAACTGGTTCTTGGGAAGCCTGTATCTGTTTTCCCTGTGTTTGTTGTGGCACGCATTTCTGGACTGCGTGAGGCTTGTTGGCCTGTGAGCAACTCTTTCCAGGTGAAAGAGTTTGCTGGGAAGTGGTTTCTTCCAGAGAGTGTCCAGCATCAGCTACAGGCTCTGAGACTTCCTGATCCGTCCTGTTTCTGAGACCCAGAGGGGGAGGTTAGCACCGATAGACTGTGCGTGTGAAGGTGTATACTCGCGAGCAGAACAGGCATGTGGGGAATGAGGGTCTGGTAGTAGTGGGCGTAAGATGGCATCTTTGGGAAGAATCCTTCCAGATATTTATGTGATGTCTTCCCTGTAACCTCAGCCTAGCCTAGGATTCCTTTCCTTGGGGTGGAGCTCGGTCCCAGCTCGGGGGTGACCCACTGTTGAGCTGATGAACAGTGTGGTCTAAGGCTGGGAGGTTCGTGGAAGGCCTGCACTTTGTTGGTGATTTCTACAACTGTCACAAGATAAGTGTTTAATTATATTTTTACCACATTTTATCATGACTGTACTGGATCTTTTATCATGTTTTCCGCTGTGTAAATGAATTACTGTTGAAGCTATGGATTGTCTAATTATAGCAGTAACTATATGTTTATTCTGAGAATTCATATGTATCACCTTGCTGTTGCGCATGTGAATATACAATTCGGTATGTTTTATGTAAGAGTCCATGTACAGATTGATTTGTAGAGAGATTTTAAAGCCTCGGTAGTGAAAGGTGACACTACAAATTGGTATCAGAGCCAAGGTTTCGACATTGAGCCTAGATGGTCTAGTGGAGCGGTCTTTGGACTGAGAATGCGAAGGGAAATTGAGTCAGGAGAACCAATTTCGGACCCTGGTTTGCTCCGAAGCGTCAAGGAGACACTTGACGAGTTTTTATTAAGAACTCAGGAAGTATAGAGGTGCTATGAAACCACAGGCTGGTGTGGTCTATGGCCATGGGGAGACAGGTCTCTACACCAATGGTGTTATAACCTTAGGATCTGTTTGGGAGGGAAGGCGAGCCCTCGTGACCGTCGGATCTAGAAAAATGTGCGTAAGGATTAAAATTCCTTTGAAATGGCATAGGAGAGTGGAAATCGCGATACACGAAATCCCGAGTTAGCTAGAAACCATCTGAGCTGTCAGATCTCGGCCGGAAAACCCGACAGCCGTTGGATCTGTCAGGAGGAGTCTGAAGGTTAAACCTAAAAAACTAGGGGCGAAAGCTCCGAAATAGATCTAAACTGTCCGAAAGACGGAGAACACATGTCGTGAGATTTCCCATTTTGGGAAATCGGGACTCGCGATATCGGGAGTCCTGGAACAAGGGATCGGGACCTTCCATGGTGGAAACCCCGAAAAACCAAAAATATCTGTGTCGTTGATCCGAGGAGGGGATCTGACTGTTGGATTCCATGCTTGGATTGGACGTGGACGCAGGAATGTGTACCACGTGCCAGTGAGTCGAGGAGGCAGGCGAGAGTGGTGGGACCCTCCTGAACGTACCACATGCCATGGTGGTGAAGGGCGACAGCTGTGCTGTGGGACCGGAGAATAAAGTAATTCGTGATTTTAGGAGCTCGCGAGATAAGGGCATAGGAGTTTGACATGGAAACTCACGAAGTCGCGAAGTAGCGAGAATGAGAGGAGAAAAGTCAACATCGCTCCTCGGGGTTTCGTGAAAAGGAGGTGTCAAGGTTGGATGCCACAACTCACGAAGGTGCGAGTAGTGAAGACTGCTAACACCTAGACTTAGACCTAGACTACGGTCATGCGTAGCAGACCCTAGCGAAGAGAGAGCCATACTTTTGGCGCATCTCAGGTATCGACGTTTAGAGGAATGAGTCAAAAGTTTTCGACTCACGAACTCGTGATGTCGTGAGTTGCGAAAAGGGTGACTTGGGTTTCGTATATCTAACCGTCGGATCTTCATGGACTGAGATTCCGAAGTTCCGAAGCCCCAGAAATTGCAGAGCCAGACAGAGCTTAGGAAACTTTGTGAAGTTGAAATGTCTTTCATTCTTGTTTGTATTAGTTTTAAATGTCATGGATTGTTCCTGAAGTTTAATGGCCTAACAAATTCCAAATTTAATTGCACAGCATGTGTGAAGAATTCAATGAAGGACAGAACTCCAGTTAATCAATGCCGAGTATGGAGTGGGGAAGAGTGAAAATTACCCCTGAAATGGAAGACGAACAGGAAGAAAAGGATGTTAACCTGGGATTCGAAGGATCGAATTCCAATGGGCATGGAAAAGAGATGGATAAGGAAGGACATATGATGCAACTCATCGAAATATTGCAGAAAGATGCCCAGGCTCACCTAGCTGATAGCCGAAATCTCATGAAAGTCTGGGATCGGCAGGGTGAATTCAATTTAAAATTGTTGAAGAGCCTGGAAAGAATAGAAAATAAATTGGAAAAAGGGAGTGACACAAGCAGATCAAGAAGTGTCAGAACCCTTGAAGGGAGAAGGAGATCGAGGAGTGGTGACAGACATTACCATCTCTCCCCGAAGCATTCTGGCAAAGAGACACACAGTAGTTCAAGCCCGTCCCCTTCCAGAAAACATCGAAAATTTGGAAAGGATGAATTGAAAAGGGATATGAACAAGATTAAGCCTCTAACATTCGATGGAGAACATAAGCAGGAAGAAGATGCTGCGACCTGGTTGCTTGGCATGAAGAAATACTTCCAACTGTAGAATTATTCTGCCTATGCAGAAGGAAGAATTGCAATGTACCAACTGAAAGGAAAAGAATCCATGTGGTGGGATCAGTTTGTGCATGTGCAGCACATCCAAGAGAAAGAGGTCACTTGGAAGGAATTTAAGAAGTATTTCGAGAAGAAATACCTAAATAAAAGATACTATGACAAAAAGATGAAGGAGTTCTTCGAACTCAAGTTGGGCAGTATGACCATTGATGAGTATGAACGAAGTTTTCTGGAACTACTGAAGTATGTTCCATTCATCAAGGACAAAGCCGTTAAAATTCAGAGGTATCTGAGTGGACTTCCACCTTCCATTGGTGACAAGATTCAATATGATGATCCTAAGACTATGGAAGAAACAATAAGAAGGGTGAAATGATTATATGAACAACAAAGAGAAAAGCCTACCTTTCGGAAGGCTTGGGATGACCAGAAGAGGTTTAAGAAAGAACAGAGATACAAGGGAGACAAGCCTTCCTTTTTCAGAAGCAGTCATCAGGAACAACCATCATTTAGAGAGCCAAGAAGGACTGAAGAGGGATCACAAAGACATATATTGACGCCCATTCAGTGTTGGGGCTGTCAAGGAAACCACAAGTACAGAGATTGTCCCCATAAAAATAGTAGGGCAAGAACTGTACATACGGTTCAGTAAGCTGAAATAGTGGAGGATATGGGCAGAAGAATGCCGAGGATCTACGCAGCCCTGGACAATAAGCAAGCGGAATTTCAATCGCACATGATTGAAGTGGAAGGTATGATCAACCACCGACCACTTGTTATTTTGATTGATTAAGAGGCTAGCCATAGTTATGTAGATCCTAGAGTGGTGGAAAGTTTTCATCTAACGAAGAGCAAACATGAGAAGTCTTGGTTAGTGCAGTTAGCCACAGGGACCAAGAGGAAGGTCACCGAATTGGTTAAGTCATGTTTGGTGGACATGAAAGGAATGAGCACTAAGGATGAATTGAACATCCTGCCTTTAGGCTCATATGATTGCTTAATTGGGATGGACTGGTTGGACCAACCCCTTGCCCTTCTGGATTGTCGTAACAAGAGATTCACATGTCTGGATGAAGAGGGAAATCAGGTAACAGTTCAAGGAATTCCCAGAGCCGTGCCTGTTAGAGAAATCTCAGCCATGCAGCTGAAGAAATGTTACTGGAAAGGATGTCAATTATTTGCAGCCCGGGTGGAAGAAGTATTCCAAAATGTGGTCTCGAATCTGGAAGACCACAGGGTGCTCAAAGAGTTTGAGCATGTGTTTCAGGAGGTGCCTGGACTACCTCCGAAGAGGGACATCGATTTTTCTATAAATCTGATGCCTGGAGCAGCTCCAATTTTAAAGGCTCCTTATAGAATGAGCACAACAGAGCTGAAAGAGTTGCAACTGCAGCTCGAAGGGCTACTAAAGAAAGGTTACATTCATCCCAGCGTGTCACCGTGGGGAGCCCCAGTTCTATTCGTGAAGAAGAAAGATGGGACGATGAGGCTGTGCATTGAATTTTGGCAGTTGAATAAAGTCATTGTCAAGAACAAATATCCTCTGCCGAGGATTGATAATCTTTTCGATCAGTTGAAAGATGCGAAAATATTTTCGAAAATAGATCTCCGATCTGGATATCACCAAGTAAGAATAAGGGATGAGGACATCAGCAAGACCGCCTTCAGAACAAGGTACGGTCATTATGAGTTTACAGTGGTGCCATTTGGATTGTCCAACGCGCCTGCTGTCTTTATGTGCTTAATGAATGGAGTGTTCAGAAATTATCTGGACCAGTTTGTCATAGTCTTCTTAGATGATATCTTGGTGTATTCCAAGACAGAGGAAGAACACGAACAACAGCTAAGAATGGTGCTGCAGGTGTTGAGAGAACACCAGTTGTACGCAAAACTGAGCAAGTGCTCATTTTACCAAAAGCAAATCCATTACTTGGGACACATTATATCAGAAGAGGGGATCGTTGTGGATCCTGAGAAGGTACATGCCATTCGAGAATGGCCAACGCCAAGGAATGTGACAAAAGTTAGATCTTTTATGGGTCTGGCAGGCTACTATAGGAGGTTTATAGCCAGATTCTCAAAGATAGCCCATTCTATCACTTCCTTGCAAAGAAAGGGGAAGAAGTTCCAGTGGACTGATGAATGTGAGAGCAGATTCCAACGATTGAAGCAACTACTCACTAGTGCTCCAATCCTGAGGATAGAAGATCCAAACAAGGATTACGTAGTGTGCACAAATGCATGTAAGGAGGGGCTGGGATGAGTTCTTAGCCAAGAGGGATTTGTAATTTGTTACGAGTCTCGAAAGCTGAAAGAGAACGAAAGGAATTATGCCACTCACGATTTAGAGCTGGCAACAATCGTCCACGCCTTAAGGAAATGGAGACATTACCTCATGGGAAGGAGATTTGAATTAAGAACAGACCACAACGGTTTGAAGTATTTATTTGATCAGCCGACTTTAAATGTGAGGCAAATCAGATGGTTGGAGTTTCTGTGC
>ML810178.1:362228-376409 GCA_009831015.1 Picea engelmannii
GGGCCAGTTGCATACATGCTTGCATTACCTACATCTATGAATGTACATAATGTGTTTCATGTTTCACTGCTTAAGAAATATGTACCTGATGCTAATCATGTTATCGATTGGACTGTGATTCAGGTGGAACCAGAAGGTGTCCTACAAGTGCATCATGTGCGCATATTGGACAGGAAAAACAAACAGCTCTGGAATCGAGCTATAGGGCTTGTAAAGGTCCAGTGGACCCGGTACGGTCCTGAAGAC
Source organism: Picea engelmannii (assembly GCA_009831015.1). Lineage (NCBI taxonomy): Eukaryota > Viridiplantae > Streptophyta > Pinopsida > Pinales > Pinaceae > Picea > Picea engelmannii. The sequence continues at coordinate 362,475 of ML810178.1, forward strand.
ACGACTTGGGAGCATGAAGAAGTAATGCGGGCAGAGTACCCACATCATTTTGAAAATTTTGAAAGACTTGTAGAGACAGCGTAAGTTGCACTGAGGAAAGTGCAAAAATAAAGGGAGGGGGATTGTAGTGTCCCCAAGGCCGAGCCCCGTTACAGATCATGATATATGCAATGAATTGTAAATGTGTTCTATAGACTGGTGAGCCAAGTTTTGTATAATATTGAAGGTTTATGTGTTTGTTAGGCCAGGAAGCCTAAGTGTTTGAGGGCCAGTAGCCTACTGTTGTACTTGTATGTATGCATAATAATCAATAAAATATAAACACCGCCAGGTGCAGACCGACCATGATGAATGAGTGAAGTGGGATTGAGCGTCCACGGAGTGGGCAAGGGATTAGGGGCTGGAAGGTGGAAAAAGGGGCTAAGTGTTAAGCCTAGGGGCCAAGCCTAGGGGGCTTAAGCTTGGAATAATATTTTAATATTATTTCCTAAAAAGCCATGTGCATATTATTTTATCCTAAGTTCCTAGCAAAAAGGAAAGGCGTGTATAGGGAGGATGTAGATGGAATGCATGCAGTTCCCAGGGTGACAAATGTCCACCCTGACTCATGCAAATAAGACAGAAAGGAACAGCCGTGAAGAGGGAGGAAATCTCTCGCATTCCAGTCGACCCGACTGCCCTGAGCAGGAGCCATATGAGCCAGTCTGCAAGAGACCTCGTGTAGGTCTGTTATAGAGAGGAAGCCTATGTTGGATGCTAAATAATGTGTGTTTACCCTTGTTCAAAGTTGTGGAGTCTGTCTGTGAGAGAAAACTAGTGTGTGCGTTCCCTCAACGAAATGTCCATGTCAATTTCGGGGAAGAGTCTCTGTTTGCCCAGGAAAAGATGAGCGAGCTTGTGCGTGGAGCCCTATTCTGAAATCTTGACCATGAGAACATCCTGTGACTGCTAAACTAGTTCTTGGGAAGCCTATATCTGTTTTCCCTGTGTTTGTTGTGGCACGCAGTTCTGGACTGCATGAGGCTTGTTGGCCTGTGAGCAACTCTTTCCAGGTGAAAGAATTTGCTGGGAAGTGGTTTCTTCCAGAGAGTGTCCAGCACCAGCTACGGGCTCTGAGACTTCCTGATCCGGCCTGTTGCCGAGACCCAGAGGGGGAGGTTAGCACCGATGGACTGTGCATGTGAAGGTGTATACTCTCGGGTGGAACAGGCATGTGGGGAATGAGGGTCTGGTAGTAGTGGGCGTAAGATGGCATCTTTGGGAAGAATCCTTCCATATATTTCTGTGGTGTCTTCCCTGTAACCTCAGCCTAGCCTAGGATTCCTTGCCTTGGGGTGGAGCTCGGTCCCAGCTCAGGGGTGACCCACTGTTGAGATGATGAACAGTGTGGTCTAAGGCTGGGAGGTTCGTGGAAGGCCTGCACTTGGTTGGTGATTTCTACAACTGTCACAAGATAAGTGTTTAATTATATTTTTACCACATTTTATCATGACTGTACTGGATCTATTATCATGTTTTCCACTGTGTAAATGAATTATTGTTGAAGCTATGGATTGTCTAATTATAGCAGTAACTATATGTTTATTCTGAGAATTCATATGTATCACCTTGCTATTGCGCATGTGAATATACAATTCGGTATTTTTTATATAAGAGTCCATGTACAGATTGATTTTTAGAGAGGTTTTAAAGCCTCGGTAGTGAAAGGTGACACTACATCAATCATCGGGACCGTGGATGTCCCCAAAGCTAGGTCAGGTATGGAGAAAGACAGTTGATCAATGGTCACTATCCGACCCTCGTGTGGAAACAACAAGACTCGGAAAACTGTAGCAACCACAACTTGCATAGCATAAGTCCAACTCCATCCTAACAAGAGGTTATAGTCGAGGGGAGCATCGACTACCTCTACTTATACACACACAGTTTTCCCTCCTAACTGCACAAGGAAAGAAGGAATGATTCCATGTGGTTGGAAAGAATGATCGTCGAAAGAAGTGAGAAGAGTAGGTGATGGAGACAAAGCAGGCTGGCCAATGGCCTTCCAACATGCTAATGACATAACGCATGTCGACCACCATGTGGAAGATATTTCGTGTAAAATTTTTCGTGGGATGAGCCACTACTATCTGAAACGCTACGCAGACGAGGTTTTAAGTCGGTTGTATCTAACATGATGGTGCTCGGATTACAAGTATCAGTAGAGCTCAAAGTGGTTAACAAAGCTTTCCTCTGAGCAGGGCAGCTTTGGAGGACCTCCAAAGCAGACATCGCACAAGGAGTTTGTGATAAATCTTCCACCACAGAGTAATTCTGGGTGGCCCTTGCATTTGGGTTGTGAGAAGCTTTTTTAAATGCACCCTTTGGAATGTGTGTCATTGTTTCTCCCAACGTCTTCTCAATCTGTAGAGGAAGAGATGGGAGATCAACTTCTTTACCCTTCTCATAAGCGCTTGGTTTACTATAGTCGTGCGCTCTAGTTGATATGAAAGAATCACCCCTAACCATATATACGTTCGCGGATGAGGGATTGTTTGGAGGCGGGAAGGTTTCTTGGCTGCCCCCTTCTGTGCTTGTAGAGGCTTGAGTTAGATTCTGCCCATGTTGAAAGGGATTAGTCAACATTGCTTGTTGTTGCTGTGTGACAAACTTTTGGGCCTCTGCAATTCGAGGACAAAGATGGGTTGGGTGGTCTTCTACTCACAAGTTGCACGGATACCTCGCCTTCCGTTTTTTTGTGTTGTCCCCGCCAGCATTATCAGTGGGTTTTTTATCCCCCTTATCCTTCTTTCGTTGCTTTTTCTTCCCTTCAGGCTGTTGGGTGTCCTTTGGGTTAGTCGACTGTACGAATTGTACTTCCGACGTTTGGGTAGGGGGAGCAGCCAAAGAAGTAGTTTGGTGGGCCGTTGTGTGTTGTATGGATAACTGTTGCAACTGTTTTGTCAGTTGCTCAATGAGCTTGGTTTGTGCTGAACCAACAATACCATCGACATGTGGTCCAACTCTCTATCTAGTTTTATCCAGTATCGAATGTGGCGCATCTGGCAAGATGTTGTATAATAAACCAGACTAATAATAGATGAGCTCAAACTGTTGAGCCCTCATGATGGCATCCTCTTCAGAGAAAACTCTGGAGGTTGCGACGTATTTGGATAACTGTGGGACCAACAAATTAAGGAACCACTCAAGCAGGAATGTTGGTGGGACAGGTACTTTGATTAGACTCTTTCGATGTCTCCATTCTCGGATATGATCGGAGATATGGTCCGTTGTTGTCTGTTCGAAATTGGCGAGCAGCTCTGTGCCAGCATCGTATCTCATAGGTAATTGGAAATGGTTAAGGAAGGCCATCGCCAGTTCAACAAAAGAAGAGTATCTTGAGCGATCAAGCTCGATGTACCATTTCGCGGCACTCCCGATAAGAGTATGTTGAAACAATCGCAACTGTACGGAGTCATCTTTCAATGAGTTAGATGAACACCAAAGATGAAAGGTAGTCACATGATCACCTGGATCTTCATTAGGCTTGGCCTCTAACTTTGGAATGTCCGAAGGCAACTTCGTTGGCATAGGAGGCCAACATGGATCATGACAAATAGGATCATTTAACAACCTTGTCAAATCTGGCAAGTGTAAAGTTGCCAGGAATGGTAGTTTGGGTTGTTGCTGATAACCTGGGAAAAAGGGTCCTGGAGTTTGACTGGCACCAGGTTGCCAGGAAAAGTTTTGTTGCTGGCCTAGATTCTGGTAGAAACCATGGCCCTGACCAGTGTAAGGATTTTGCATCTGTGGAGACATCATCGGTTGATTTCCCATAAAGGACATAGAGTGTTGGGCATGCATCATGTTCAAAGGACTTTGGGAAGGATTAACCCATGCCAGTCCTGCTGGGTGAGGCATAGTAGTCTGTCCAGGGTTCCATTAACTGTGGAAAGAACTACCCCAGAACGACATTCCATAGGAGGGAACAGATCCTTGTCCTTAGTTCCAAGGTCCTGCTATGTGTGCCCCCTATGTAGGAATTGTACCCTGCGCAAGAGTAGATTGTCCAAAAATGGGGTTGCCCCCAGTCAAAAAAGAGACGGATGAGAATGTGTTGTTACCAAATGTCCCGTTCCAAGAAAATGGTGTCGAACCTACTGGCATACTTTGCGCAGGTGTTCCTTGACTCCCTGCTCCAAATAAGCTAGTGTGTGTAGGCTGCCCGACGGACTTCTGATGTGGACCACCAAGTGAAGAGGACGAAGCAGGAATATGACCTCCTGCGTAAGGAAAACCGTTAAAAGGGACAAGAGTGCCCCCAAGTTGACCTTGTAGAGGAGCGTTAGAGCCCCTGCCCCCAGACCCAAAGTCTATGTTAGCGATAATTCTTGTCTTGGGCGCAAGAGCATCCAGGTCTACAGGTTGCGCAGGAAGCACCCAAGCACAGTGCGAAAGGACCTCTGTTCCGGTTACAAGTCAAGCGAGTGGGCGAAGTTTTACTATCAGCGGCCGAGATCCATCCACAAAGCAAATCGACGGTCATCAGGTTTTCGGGGCTGTCAAGTTGCCTGGGATTTAGCAGGAGGGAGCTCCAATGGTTCAAAGTAGACTTGGGTCGTCAAATCAAATTGGGACAGGTGGAAGCCTGTCGACATATAGCGGATCGGGGTTTCGGGGAGCAGGGAGCTCTCAGCTCATTACACTTGGAAGTGCCGATCAGCGAAACACTGAAAGCGCCTTTGGCGTCAAGCCCAGGGTCTCAGTACCAGGTCATATCAAGCGAGCAGGTGAAAGGGGGATAACCTCTTTATAATAGTAAATAATATCTGGGTCGTCCATATAAAGGACGTGTGGCACGTATCTACTCCATGTCGGCATTCGGGAGTTCGCGTGGTAAGATCTCCTCGTCGCTTCACCTCTCGAAACCCCGAATCCCGAAGCTCTGAAAAAGCCCAGAGTCGGGCCCATGGTTTTGGTGCCTGGTCATCAAGAAGGAGGCCTGGATGAGGGGCGTTTATGTTTGTCATTTGGCCACTCGGGCCCCGAAGCGTCGAGCTAAATCTCAGAAGGAAGGCATTGTGATGCTCCAGATGCCGATTCGACGTGAGCTAAATCCCAGTACCTGCTAGAGATTAATGAAGAAAAGAGAGGGTGGCTCAAACCTCACCTCACTCATTTATTGCAAAGTATGGAGGTCTTGACCGAAAGTCTGCCCGGGAGGGTCCCCTGTACCATTTCTCCTCAGGGAAGCCACACGAGTCTTCAATTCGCCATAAGAACCTGCACACGCCAAGTCAACATTCAAAGGGTTCAGCTACCTCTGGCGCGGGCCATGCCGAATTAAGGTAGCGTATGATAGAGCAATGCAGGCCAGATTTGATTGAAGTGACGCCATCCATTGAAAGTTCTGAGATGCCTCTGCTGGGCGAAAGGAAGGGAAGAGTATATGTAGGCATTTTTGCCATTTTTTAATCATCGATGGTTGAGCAGAGCTCCCAGTTGTAAAGCTTTAATGAAGCACTGATCCTCTGGTTATGTATAGACTTTTGAGGCTTCTTGCCTTATGAATGCCAGTTTCTTTTACATCTTTGTTATACTGTGTTAGAACAGCTCGGAATTGGAGGGTCCAGTCGAGTTGTAGTTGTTATAGGATGATGTTGGATAGGATCACTGTAGCAGTTACATTGTTCTAATCAGTCCTTGTGTTTTTCTCAGCGCTGAGTGACTTGGAATTGGAGGATCCAGTCAAGTCCCCTTTTCAGTTTCTTGAGACCCTGAACCAAGAGGATCTTGCATTCAGAGTCTTTCTTCTGCAAACCACTGAAATCCTGTCGCCCAAAGCTATTTGTTCACCTTTCTTACGAAGTCTTCCACCTGCTCATCTTTTAATCAACCCACTGGCTGAAGTTAGATCAAGACCTCCTTTGTTCCATACATGCTAGGCCCAGTCCCTGAGTTAGATTGATATCTCCTCGAGCCTTTATCTCCATTTGATCATCCCTTTATAAACAAATTGTGACATTAAACTGATGGGTGTCGGGCTCTGCTCCTGCAAGCAATCCAGGAGTGACTTTCGATGCTAACATTTTTGGCGTCGTTGCCGGGGACGAAGTTGAATATTTTCCCTGGGCAGAACGACATTGAGCCTATGATTTTGAAGGTGCATTAGACATCAAAGCCCTTCAAGATTGCTACTGTGCACCTGGCGACTCCATTGTTTCCACTCCGTTGTTTCAACTGTAGCTATTGTTAGCACAACTGAAAGCTGACACAGAGGAGCTTTCTCGACAAGGTTTCAGCGGCTGCTTTCTCAGCCTGAGAAGCTTCCTGGGGTAATGACAACGTTAAGATCTGGCCTTTGATGGTGAACAAGGACCGGGCATATTTGAAGCTGCGGATCTTTCACCTGGCGACTCCATGATTCGAGGATCGATTGGCGACTCCACTAGTTCGTATGGAGAAAATCCTTGCTCGCAGGTTTGCTCCTTTTAATTTTTCTGCTATTCCTGGTTTTCCTAATGTTGTCCCCTCTCCGAATGAATGGGGCGATTATTTTCCCATATTTTGAAAATGTGAAGAGGACAACCCTGCTCAACACCTCAGTGAGTTTCATGAACTTATGCGTCAGTGGGAGATACATCATGAGGATGTATTACTGAAGATGTTCATGTTCTCGTTAGCAGGGGATGCGCGTAGATGGTATCATTCTTTACCCCCTGCTAGCATTTATTCACTTAGTGAGTTCCATGCAGCTTTCACCGCTTACTGTCAGAAGTTGTATCCCTCTGAGTTGATTTTTCATAACTTTTGTGAGGGATACTACAACAAATGTATACAAGATAAAGTTGTCTTTTATGAAGACTATGAGGATGATCCTGATGACCTGGATCAGGAATCAGTCCTTTCTCCTCCCCATCCGTCTGTTTCGGGTGAAGTTATGGAGTTGATAAAATCTATCAATGCCAGACTTGACAGGTGGGAAGCTGAACAATACGCTGAGGATTTCCCATCCTTTGAAGCAGATGCCCTTAGCAGCTCTACTGAGGGCGATTACAAAAAAATATTTCCCATGGGTCCTGTTTATGGTCATATCTGACCCATGGGAGAGCCAAGAAGAAGAAATCCTCCTAGATATGATCATGTCTGATGAAGGCTGTGATGATGAGGGCTGTAAGGATAGAAGACTGGGGGAGGAAGTTTCTCTGAGTGAACTAATGGAGCGGGCGATATCTCTCATTGCCCAACATGCAAGGTTAAAATCTGAGGACAATGGGGAGGATTTTCCAGTCTCTAAGGCAGATGTTCTAGATGGCTCTCTCGAGGAGAATATTGAAGATCTCGTAAGCGCATTAACATCTGTCCCCGATGAGCTTGTTGTCTCAGAACAAAACGATGAAGTGGTAGTTGTGGAAGAGGATTTTTCTCTTTTTCCTCACAAGATCTCTCATGATGTGTTTACATTCGGGGTCGAAACGGAGGAGCGGGGGATAGTTCCACTTCTACAAGTTGGAGAAGCTCTATTCCCCCCCAACTTCGATGATTATCTGGAAGAGGAGCAGCAGAACCCCACATCACCTTTTGCTGATCAGAGCAGCCAACCCACTAATGACAATTACGGATCAGAGTCTAAGCTCGATATGCTGGATTTCCAAGAGCAGGTCGCAGACCCTTGCCCTCTGCTCACTAGGGAAAATTATCATGAGGAAATCAAGCATCTCAGTATTTCAGGAGACGCTGAGCAGTATGAGGAAGTGCAGAATTTACCTGGGGGGCCTGTTTATGATGAATACGAATCTGACCCGAGGGAGACACAAGAAGAGGAAAAAGAACCAGAGGAGCAGTTTTCCCTTTGTTCAGAGCCAGTCAATGAGAAGCCACCACCTGAGATCAGCAAGCCTACTTCAGTTATTCACCCACCTGTGCTTATCAGAGATATTCGACCGCGGGTGAACAATTGTGTAGCAGAGGAGGTTGTCTGTCGCCCATTTCCTGGAAGTGGCTGCTCATTCGATGACCCTGTCAGCAAATACATGGAGTGGCATTTCCCTTATGCTTTGGAGCCGCCATATCCCATCTCAACTTCAGCTTGTAAGGAGAAGTTGAAGAGTGTAACCGTTCTGCTGTCACAGTTACATGAACTGTTTGTGATCAATGACAGAAGGCAAGAGCTTCCCTTCAGGAAGTTACTTGATTGGTTGTAGTGGAAGTCTGCTTTCACCTAGCCCCATGTAAAGTGTTTTATTAGTTTAGGACAGTATATAAATAAGTTCCTTTGAGCATGTAGCTTTTCTTTCTTTTCTTTACTTTTCGGCCTATATTTTCATAAGCGGGTGTTTTGAGCTTGACCCCATAACCCAACAGCAAGGCACTGAAGCTGCAGAATGAGTTCTTAGAGCATCACAGGGACGACTCTATCCCCCATGGAGCCTAATGTTAGCGATAATTCTTGTCGTGGGCTCAAGAGCATCTAGGTCTGCAGGTTGCGTAGGAAGTACCCAAGCACAGCGTGAAAGGACCTCTGTTCCAGTTATGAGTCAAGCGAGCGGGCGAAGTTTTGTTGTCAGCGGTCGAGATCCATCCACAAAGAAAATCGACGGTCATCGGGTTTTCGGGGCTGTCAAGTTGCCCGGGATTTAGCAGGAGGGAGCTCCAATGGTTCAAAGCAGACTTGGGTCGTCAAATCAAATTGGGACAGGTGGCAGCCTGTCGAAATATCATGGATCGGGGTTTCGGGGAGAAAGGAGCTCTCATCTCATTACACTTGGAAGTGTCGATCAGCGAAACGCCAAAAGCGCCTTTGGCGCCAAGCCCAGGGTCTCAGCACCAGGTCATATCAAGCGAGCGGGTGAAAGGGGGACAACCTCTTTATAATAGTAAATAATATCTGGGTCATCCATCTGAAGGACGCGTGACACATATATGCCATGTCGGCGTTCGGGAGTTCGCGTGGTAAGATCTCCTCATCGCTTCACCTCTCGAAACCCCGAATTCCGAAGCTCTGAAAGCACCCAGAGTCAGGCCCATGGTTTTGGCGCCTGGTCATCAAGAAGGAGGCCTGGAGGAGGGGCGTTTATGTTTGTCATTTGGCCACTCGGGCCTCGAAGCGTCGAGCTAAATCTCAGAAGGAAGGCATTGTGATGCTCCAGATGTTGATTCGACGTGAGCTAAATCCCAGTACCTGCTGGAGATTAATGAAGAAAAGAGAGGGTGGCTCAAACCTCACCTCGCTCATTTATTGTAGAGTATGGAGGTCCTGACCGAAATTCTACCCGGGAGGGTCCCATGTACCATTTCTCCTCAGGGAAGCCACGTCGAGTCTTCAATTCGCCAGAAGAACCTGCACACGCCAAGTCAACATTCAAAGGGTTCATCTACCTCTGGCGCGGGCCATGCCGAATTAAGGTAGCGTATGACAGAGAAATGCAGGCCAGATTTGATTGAGGCGACGCCATCCATTGAAAGTTCTGAGATGCCTCTGCTGGGTGAAAGGAAGGGAAGAATGTATGTAGGCATTTTTGCCATTTTGTAATCATCGATGGTTGAGCAGAGCTCCCAGTTGTAAAGCTTTAATGAAGCACTGATACTCTGGTTATGTATAGACTTTTGAGACTTCTTGCCTTATGAATGCCAGTTTCTTTTACATCTTTGTTATACTGTGTTAGAACAACTCGGAATTAGAGGGTCCATTCGAGTTGTAGTTAGTATAGGATGATGTTGGATAGGATCACTATAGCAGTTACATTTTTCTAATCAGTCCTTGTGTTTTTCTCAGCGCTAAGTGACTTGGAATTGGAAGATCTAGTCAAGTCTCCTTTTCAGTTTCTTGATACCCTGAACCAAGAGGATCTTGCATTCAGAGTCTTTCTTCTGCAAACCGCTGAAAGCCCATCGCCCAAAGATGTTTGTTCACCTTTCTTACTAAGTATTCCACCTGCTCATCTTTTAATCAACCCACTGGCTGAAGTTAGATCGAGACCTCCTTTGTTCCATACATGCTAGGCCCAGTCCCTGAGTTAGAGTGATATCTCCTCGAGCCTTTATCTCCATTTGATCATCCCTTTATAAAAAAATCGTGACATTAAACTGATGGGTGTCGGGCTCTGCTCCTGCAAGCAATCCAGGAGTGACTTCCGACGCTAACAGTCTGTAAAGTGGAGTAGGCTAGTGCAAGAATTGTACCCGAACTAGGCATACGTATGAAAATGGAGGGCCTGTCGCACTAGGTGTGAAGGGGGTTATGGCTGCCGCCATAAACGGGTTCGGTCCACTGTGCGACGTAGTTGCGTCCGAGACCATGGTGGTCCAGACTGACGACGGTAGATTAGGAGATGACTCTCCTATGGTAGCAATGGTGGTGGGAATTGAAGAATTCCCAAAAGAAGTCACAGCATTTGTTTCCATAGCTGTGTGAGGCACTGTCTAGCGTTCGTGAAATTGGATTGGTACAATAAACGGTGCCAAGATATTAGTGGTTGGGGTTTCAACCGAGCCAAGAGCGGCTGCTTCAAGGTTAAAAACGGTTGATTCCTCCAGGAATTGTTTGGGCACAAAGGTTTGTAACCCGGTTGCTTCAAAATACCCTTGTTGGTCTAGCTTCCGCCTTAATGGTGGCAGGGGTGGCTCCATTGTAACCGGCGCCAGGCCAAGAAGCCTTCGTGACTGGTGGAGCTCGGGATCCTCCACTGTGTGAGAATATCCAAGACATGCTAAGGTATTCTAAACATTCAAAAGTAACACACAATAAAAGAAAATCCCCTAAGAGATAAGACAAGCAATCACTAAACTATTTGGAAGAACAGTTACAACAACCAACACTAGAGCAACTTACCGGTGCAAGTGAAAATCGAACACGGAAGCACCCTCCGGGTATACTCTACAAAGCTTGGCTTGATCTCTATCCTAGGTACCACAGTATACCCTTGCAGTCACCTGTGTATGTCCCTAAAAAGATTGGCAACTAGGTTGCCAGCATGTGAATAGTCACCAGGCGGGTACAGTCGAAAGTCGGGTAGACCACAATGAGCAGGGTATCAAGCCCGAAACCTGTCAAGGGTATCGATATCAAATGGTCCAGAAGACAACTGAAGACCTCGAACAAATTCTAGATCCACGAAGCCCCATGGAAAATGCAAACGATGGAATCCCAAAACAAGCCCTCGATATGTGTTCTCCACTACGATTGGCCCGACTTTGGAGGGGTTATCTCTACTACCTTTCCGCACGCGAAATCGTGTTTATCCCCTGTGTTAGAGGGGGCTCCCAGATAACTTCCAAAAAAATGGACTTAGACACTCCCTATCTCAGACTCTAATGTTTGGTTTTGAATGGCCTTGAAGAGTTTCCTCTCCAACCTAATCCAAGGCCCTAGTCCTGAAGTAGTTTGTGAACCCTACAAACATAAAAGTCTAGTAGATTTTAAAATTAGTGTTGTTTTTATGGATTTATCTTACGTCAATGGGTATGAGGGTGAAACTGATGATGTGTAAAGACAAAAGCAAAAAATGAATGAAAAAAACTGGAAACAAAAGACTTTTACTAAATGCAAAATTTCAACAACTTTTCACAAAAAAAAAGTTTTTTTTTTTTTTTTTCTAATATTTTATATATCAAACTCAAAGGAATTTCGCTCGAATACAAGCTACTTATGATCTAAGTGAACTACAAAAAAAACTTATGAAATAAAAATACTTTTCCCTAGCTAATGATGCAGAAACACACTCTTCAACCAAAGAAAAAAAAATGAAAAGAGATTTTTTTATTTATTTAAGTGCTAGTAAAGAAAAAAAGGGAAAATACCGACAAGCAAAAAACCAATAAAAACAAATTCTAGCTTAGAGCACAGATCGCAAAGAATCAGAGTAAAGAATCACACAATGGCAATAAAACAACAAAGACTCTCACGCTTGTCTAAAAACCATAAAAAAAAAAATTCTCAACTATTAACTGAGCAAAAGCAGGCTAAGGGTAAGATGACCTAACCTACTTACAGTTCAAACCTAGACTCAAACACCTGAGAGGAATACTTCTTATCAAAGGAGGGGATGACTGACTCACCCTGAAAAAAAAGTAGCTTGTCCAAGCATGTGACTGTCACTAAAACAGCACGCGTGCAAACGCGTGCTGAACAGAGACAGAAAGCATGTACACGCGGGTTGACCTTGTACAGGCCGCGTGTATATCTAAATTCTAAGGAAAAATATGAAAACAGACAATCCAGACTAGGAAGAGGCCTCTGGTATTGATAACCAGGGTCCCTTGAAGGCTTGGATGCTCTTTCTAACAGAAAAGACAAATAATGCAAGGAATAATAAGGTGAAAAAAGGCAATCTGAGATAGAACTATGAACCAGCAAAACTCAGACAGGATTCCAGAAAACCCCCTGAGAATGTGTAATTCTGACACGGAAGAGGAGGACTGCCTCTAAGGTTCTTTGAACTCCTACACGCTACTGTTATTTCTACAGCTAGCATTCACACACGGGCTGTCAAAGGATAGGGCACGGGTACACACGTGCAGGCCTTCTGCAGGCCGCGTGTACCTCTGTGTGTCCTGAAAACTACAGTCAAGCAAAAGTCAGGGAAAATTGGTATGGAAAACCAGACTCCCTGTTAGCTCAGACCTTACAGAAAAAGACAGGCAAAGGAAAAAAAAAAAACTAGTCTTTAAACTACCCAAAAACTTAAATAAATCCAAGAACCCTAAAGAGTATTCTCCCCAGTACGGTCGCCAATTATGTTGTTGGGAAAAACACCCTACGGACTAGCAAACTAGGGTCAGACTTGCATGTAGATTTTGACCGAATAGAAACTACTTTTTTACCTACAACCCAAGATTTAAATCCCTTTTTCACAGTAAATGCATGGAAAAGGACCACCAACCTTATTACCGGCGTTCGATGTAGATCCTCCATTGCTCTTCGATTACTTTCTTGCGCTGCTCCTTCCACAGATGACCTGCACTCAAGATAAACAACAACTATGCATGCATGCTACTTCTATACTCAAGGGTTATAAATCAAGCATAAATTAATCAAATCATAGACAATTCATGCATTGGGACAGGAAAAGTATTATTTTATTACTGAAAGTGAATCAACTTACAAAAAAGTTGAGACCGGCCACTGCTCCTTGAACCTGATCCTAGGCTCCTCTTGTTCTGTCCTTCAACTGCTTTGCGTTAAATCTCCTTTGGCATGAGGAAAGGCTAAAGGGTTGGGACAATGGATTACGTAAATGGACAGAGTTTCTTCGCTATATTTTTTCCTCTTCCAAATGGTACCCCTACCCCTTCTTTTATAGCCTAGAAGGAGCTAGGGTTTTGGACGAACCCTCGGCCATGCATGGCCGGGAGTTTCAGTTAACTGACCCATAGCTTTTTTTTCCGTCGGAAACTTTCCTTTTTTCGTGGTTTGTTAGGTACACGTGGGTTGTTGCGAGTCAGCCAGTGTGCACACACGTTAAGTAATGGGTTAGGGTGCATGGGCCTTGACACAAGAGGATTTTCAAAGAGTTGTTTAGCAGAGTTTTGGCAAAGAAGGGATATGAGTTGGCCTGATGCCAGGTAAGCATATGTGGTGCAATTTAGTGTTATAATAGTACCTGGAATCGACGTTGGCCAGACTCACTCAAGCTCCTTGGAGGGTATACCCATGATTTTTTGTGGGATCTTGCACCATGTTGTAAGTCCATTAAGCAGGTCGTCAACGTAACTTTTCCACCCGCTCTATCTCGGCCCCTTCTAACTTTGTTCTCGCAATGTTGGATTTCATCACCAACTAGTGTGCTCATTGTGAGAAGGTTTTGTTTTCCTTCTTTCTTACTAGATTTTTAGCATGTGTTCTTTGTTCTCCCTAGAAGAATCTAGGTTGGATTTTTATTTTTATGGCATCAGTTCCTGGAATGACCAATGAAGGAACCCCTTTTCCAGGGGAACCCTTTGTTTTTCCTTCTTACA
>ML810179.1:27584-53170 GCA_009831015.1 Picea engelmannii
TTCTTATGAGGATGTATGCCTTTATACTTCTACTCATGATAGTGATTGGATTTTAGATTTTGGAGCCTCCTACTATGCTACCCCAAGATTTTTTTTTTTTTTTTTTTCTTATAAATTAGGTAATATGGGTAAGGTTCGCTTGGGTAATAATAGTTTTTGTAATATTAAAGGAGTGGGAGATATTCTAATAAAGATGGAAGATGGTTGTAGTTTATTGATTAAGTAGGCCAGGCATGTACCAGAGATGAGAATGAATTTGGTTTCAACCAGGAAGGTAGATGACGAAAGATTCCATATAGTGCTTGGCAAGGGAGGCTAGAAAATTGTAAAAGGATCAATGGTCGTTGCAAGGGGGTAGGGAATAGGCACTCTCTACACTTTAAAATCAAAATTGTAGAAATTAGACATTGTTTCTATTGCAAAAGAGGATCCCACAATAGATCTATGGCACAAAATAATTGGGCACATGACAAAAAGAAGTCTAAAAATCCTTGTTGAGAAAAAACCTTTTTCCTGGGATAAAAGGTATATATATCAAATTTTGTGAACATTGTGATATGGGTAGATATAAAAGGGTTTCATTTATGAGGAATAATTTTAAAAGGGATACATACATATTAGATCTGGTGCATTCTAATGTTTGTGGCCCAATTAATATAAAATCACTAGGAGGAGATGCTTATTTTTTTACATTTATTGACGATGCATAAAAAAAGGTGTGGGATTTCCCTATTAAGGGCAAGGATCAAGTTTTAGAAAATTTTCATAAATTTCATATGGTTGTTGAAAGGGAGACTAACAAATTATTGAGATGTATTAGAACTAATAATGGAAGGGATCATTTCTCTAAGGCCTTTGAAGAATATTGTAGTAAACATGGCATAAAGCATGTAAAACTAATTCCTCGCACCCTGCAACAAAATGGAACAAATAAGAAAATGAATCAGACGATAATGGAGAAGGTGAGAAGCATGCTTTCAAATTCTGGTTTGCCTAAACATTTTTGGGAAGAGGTTGTTCGTATAGCTTGATACTTAATAAATCTCTCCCCCATAACTTCATTGGATGGTGGCATTCCTGAAAAGGTATGGAGTGGTAAGGATTTATGTTACACTCATTTCAAAATTTTTGGTTGTTAAGAATATGTGCATATTCCTAAAGAAAAAAGATCCAATTCAGATGAAATGTCATTGAAACACATTTTCTTAGGATATGTTGATAATGAGTTAGGTTACTGGTAGTGGGATCCTCTAAAAAGGAGAGTTATTAGAAGTAGGGATGCAATTTTTAATGAAGAAAAAATGTTTAAAATTATTGACAAAGGTGTGGAGACACAAAAATTTGTTGAAATTCAAGGGAAAGAAGAGAATCATCCACCATTACAAGAAGACATTAATGAGAATCCATTGCAAAAAAATGAAAATGAGGAACAATTAAGAAGATCATGAAGAACAAAAAAATAAAAAAAACCACTAAGAGAAATATCACCACAAAATTTATCAACTTGCAGGTATACAAGACCACATAGGCCTTCACAAAGGTATCCTCCCTCACAATATATTTTATTGATTGATGAAGGTGAACCTTCTTGTTTTCAGGAAGCATGTGAAGGAGAAAATGGTATCAAATGGAAAAAGGCCATGCAATAAGAGCTAAAATCCCTACATGATAATAAGACATGGGATTTAGTTGAAAGGCCAAAAAGAAGAAAGATTTTAAAGAACAAGTGGGTGTATAGAATAAAACATGAAGGCAAGGAAAATTGACAAATATTTAAAGCGAGGCTAGTGGTGAAAGGATTCAAGCAAGAACAAGGTATTGATTTTACATAAATTTTCTCCCTAGTTGTCAAAATGTCATCAATACGAGTAGTACTTGGTCTTGTCATTTCTATATATTTAGAATTGGAAAAATTAGATGTCAAGACAACCTTCTTACATGCAAATTAGGAAGAAGAGATATATATAGAGAAACTAGAGGGATTTATTGAAAAAGGTAAAGAAAATTTGGTTTGCAGGTTGAAGAAGAGTCTATATGGGCCAAAACAAGTCCCTCGTCAATGGTATAAGAAATTGGATCTTTTACGCTCAATCATTGTGTGTATATTAAAAGAGATGAAAATGGTAATTTTATTGTCTTATTATTATATGTTGATGACATGTTGATTGTTAGAAAATATAAGTTGATGGTTACTAGGTTAAAAGAAGAATTAAACAAGATCTTTGCAATGAAGAATTTAGGACAAGCAAGGAAAATGTTTTGGAGGAAAATTATACGTGACAAGAAAATAAGGAAATTATGGTTGTCACAACAACAATATCTTGGAAAAGTATTGGAAAAATTTAACATGGATAATGCAAAACCTGTAAGTACACCACTTGCTTCTCATCTTAAATTAACATGTAATCAAAGCCCCACTAGTGTTTAAGGAAAAGAAGAAATGTCCAAAATTCCATATGGTTTAGCAATAGGAAGCCTAATGTATGCAATGGTATGCACTCACCCTAACATTGCACATTCAATTGGAGTTGTAAGTAGGTTTCTTGAAAACCCCGGAAAGGAACATTGGAATGCAGTTAAATGGATTTTAAGATTTATCTGATGATCAATTGATCATTGTTTCTGCTTTCAATGTATTGATATCTTGTTGGAAGGATTTACAGATGTTGATCTGGCAAGTGACATGGATTCTAGAAAATATACAACAAGATACGTCTATACTTTTACAAGAGCTGCAGTCTCACGGGTATGTAGATTACAAAAGGTAGTGGCTCTTTATACCACATAGGCTCAGTATATTGAAACAACTGATGCATGCAAGGAGATGATTTGGATGAGGAATTTCTTAGAGGAACTAGGCGTGCAACAAGAAAATTATGTACTGAATTGTGATAGGAAAAGTGCAATCAATCTTACCAAAAATCCCTCCTTCCATTCTAAAATCACATCGATGTTAGATATCATTGGATTCACCAAGTGCTAGATGATGGGCTACTATAGTTGGAAAAAATACACACAGAAGGAAATCCTACTAATATGTTAACAAATTTTTTTCCAAGGGATAAGCAGGAGATTTCTAGAACCTTGGTTGGTTTGATGCAAATGTGATGAAGATATTTTGGGATTGGATCAATAGCAAGGAGATAGAAATTCTAGAAACAATATTCACCCGAGCTTCAATTTGGTCTCAAGTGGGAGATTGTTGTATGTGAGACCAAATAATAAAATAATTGTATTTCTCGAATTCTTAAAACTTCCATAATGTACTCTTCTAGAGAGTTCTCCATTATTGTATCTTCTTCTATGAGAGCCTATATATGTATTCTTTCTCTCAAATAAAATGTACAAGCAAGAGTATATCAAGAATAATGTGTAGAGATGAAGTATAAGTAGAGATAAAGCTTGATGTATTTATTTGCTAATAAGAAATAAAGGCTGATCCTTTCCCCATGGTTTTTCCTTGCTGGGTTTTCCACGTAAAATATTTGGCGTTCTATTGTTCTTTCACTGATTTTTCTTATTAGTTATCTTATATATGTTTGAGTGTATTTCAGATCTAGATATTTTAGCTTCATATCTATTCATGTGGGTTAGATATCTATATAAATATGCTTAAAATCTATTCATGATAATATCATATCTATATAAGTTTGTGCATTAGATCTATAGAATTTTATCTTAGATCTATTGTTTTAACCTATCATTCTAGAAGATAATTAACAATATGTATTTGTAGCGTTCTTGTTTTCTATACAACCCCAAATATGTGAGTTAATTATTGAATTAATATAGAAACATATATTTGTGAGTCCTCCAAGAAAAAAAGAAGCCATTTCATCATTCTACTTCCATTTAATCATTATTTAATTGATTGCAATAATATAAACAATGAAATCCAAATTTCAATAAGTTGTAGGATTTCGAAACCAAGAACGTGTAGAGATTTCATTTCATATCTCTCAAAAAAAGAAGTAGATGCTCCACAAATTGGATAATGAACACCTGAACTTGAAAGAAACATAAATAACTATGGATTAAAAGGCACATTATTGGATATCAACTTCCAACAAACAATGGTAGAAGATCCATAATGAAATACTCACACAATTCAAGTGCAACAAGAATTCAAATAATACCTTTGAAGAAGAACAATGCTCTACAAACCTAGTTTAAGAACAAAGGGCCTTACAAACAATTCTAGATAATTTAGAATGACAATAATGACAAGTTATTGGACATGCTATGGATGGTTCAAAAGAAGTGAAATACCAAAATAATTCAAATCACTGAAATCAAGCATAGCAAGAATTCAAATAATTACTTTGATGAAATAGACATAGTGCAAATCCAGTCACTATTGAACTTGGAAGGTAGTGTAGAAAATTCATGATGAAAATACCACCATGGTTTTTGTGATGCCATGGATGGTTTGAGAAAATAGATAGGTTAAATGATATTCTAGAAAACAAATAGAAATAGATAGGTAATATTAAAATATATTCTAGAAAAAGGGAATGCAACTTTGATTTTCCTCTAGCACATGCTGAGTACCTGCCACTTATTATAGAATCAATGTAGTAATAAAGGGAGGTCATTTGATTCTCGGGTCATTCCTTATTTTCATCATTAGTATTCCACTATTAGAGCCCCCACTTCAAAACTCGAACACAAATTGCAATGTAAACAAAGTTATCCATGGATGTGTTATTCACTGAAGACATACAAGTGACGAACAATTTGAAGAATAACCCTTCTTATGAAATTTTAATATGCAACTTTCACTTCTTAAAAAATGGGTAAAAATGAAAATGAGCATTCTTTTAGACAACCATATTTTTAAAGCACTTCTGGGATGTGCTGGGAGCCTTTTGACATGCCGTGACGTGCTGGATTTTGATCCCTATACCCGACCCACCTATATGCTTGGGTTGCATTTGTTTAGCATTTAAATAAATATTCTCGTTAGTTTTAACAAACATAACCATTGGCACATTGGTCGAAGCTTATGGTTAAGGTGTTGGAATATTTCTAGAATATTCCCCCAGAGGTCACAAGTTCAATTCCCATCGGCTTAATTTTTTTTGGATAAGGCCATGTTGACCTTCTTGAAGGTACCACATGGCACCACCTCATTAGTCCACGTCTGCCACATCACTTTCCAACCGAAAACCACTTGGAACACCCTGACTGATTCTATATTGTACGGTCTACTAATTGGGCTACTGACAGGGTTGCCACATCATCTGTATGGATGCCACATGGTAGTTGATTACTGGTCTAACTGGGTTCCAAATCGATCGAATTTGGGTTACATGTGGTAGCCTCTCATGCTTCCACATCATCGTGATGAAATCATCATGGAGTCACCCTATGCTTTGTTTGTTGTACGGATGGCCATGTGGAAACTTGTGGACCTGCCGCATGTCCTTCCCTATTTGACTTTTTTCCTATTGATCAAAATCTTCAGAACATCATAACTTTTTCATACGACACCAGTTTGAGGCAATTCATGCATCGTTGGAAATATCTTGTTGATCTCTATTCAATGAATTCATTTTCATTAGAATTTGAGATGATCAATTTTTGAGCATTATGGATCCTCCTAGATCAATACAGAAAAGGTTAAGATCTTGCTAAATAAACCAATTATCACACACCAGTTTTGGAGATTTGTGGCCACTATAAGGATCATTTTTCTATGTGTTTGGTGTATGTTTGGGATCTATAAAAGAGGTAAGTTCATCACGGATTCACCATCAATGACACCAACAACAAGAAAATTAGGAGAGGTAATCTCTACACAATGAATGAACCCTACATTCTATTTATTCTGTGTGATTTTTGCACCATAAGAGTGAATATATAGCTAGACAAGATGTTCTATGAAATTTCATTTTCCTTTCATTATATTACCCATTTGATGCATATTATTCTCAAATATTTATCCCACATTGTGCAAGCCCCTCTAAATGTTTCGGTAATTGAGAAGCAGAGGCCAAGCATAGCTTTCCTCTCCTTTATTCCTTTTATTTTGATATCTCTATTAAGAGTATACACTCCCAAAACCATTTTAAGGCATGGTTGAGCTCATATGTAATGCACAAATGAATCCCATTAATCTCACCTCAACCCAAATTTCGGTCATGCACAAAGTGTCAATGTGTATACCCTTGGGGATTGGCACAACCTCCTTTTTGAATATTGTGGCCAATAATAAGGAAGTCGAAAGGGTGTTGAATCATATAAAACTCCTCACATTTCATTTATAATCCAATTATCTTGTTTTCCCCTGTATTGGTAGTGGATTCCTTCAAGCCTTTTCCAATCTAGGCATAAGCATTTCAATGTGATTATTTGGGATTTGTTTCTCCCAATATTTGAAGGATGTGCTATAGTGTGTTGGTTGCATGCACTATATGAAAATAATGGTGGAACTCCACCCTTGATGGTGGATTTGAGGGTTACGATGGGGATAATTTTATGCTATTTATGTTTTTTCACTCCCCCATCTTGTATCGTGGAGGGTAAATGAAAGATTGGTAGTAGATTTCAAATATTAAAAATATACAAACTAGACATCTAGCACTCTTTTGGTCATTTATGATATAATGAGGAGGATGTTCTCATTTTTTGGATGGTATCCAATTGATCCATAAATGATATACCTATAGCCCACTTGCTTCACCAACATATATACTGTGTAGAAGCTTATTTTTGAACTCTATCTCTCTATTCCCAGTCTTCATAATGGCTACACGACCTACTTTCTCTTTGTGGCTATGAATTCAACTGCTCTAGAGAACTACTCAAGATTATAATTTTGTTTGTATGTTTTCCATCACCAAGTGGTCACACAGAGATTGGTTATGTTTCTCTTCTTCAAGATTGCTCCTACTCTTAAGGTATGCAAAGGTGGTTGTGTTTACGACAGTGCTCTATTTCTAGGACAAAAATCTTCACCTATGTAACTACATATGATTAGGAGAAACCATAATAGGTCTTCTTGTCATCAAATCAACCCCACCTCTTCATTAATTAATGACCTAGTACTTTGTTTGAATAAGTGAATAGCTTCAATAGAATAATAGTCAATACAACCAATAAACAAATTAGGTTTCTCAATGACCAACCTCTGTTTACCACATGATTGTTCTCAATATTGACATAGTGATTGCATACATGGTTCAAATTCCATTCATTTAGTTGGTTAAGGAGTCACTTCTAGGTTTCCCGGGCACATAATCACACTCCAATTCCAACTTGAATGCCACTCATCAAAGCATAAATGGGATGACCCTTATTTAAACCATATATGTGCATATATGAGGATCACTCTTTAATCATATGATAGGGATTTTGGTTCACATGTATAAGAGATGGATTCATAAAAATATGGCCATAGTAATAAGAACCCACACCATACATAAACTCTGATCCAAACACCATTCACCAAAATTCAAGTAAGACAATAATCAATGAAACATGTCAAATGACAATTCATGAAAGCATACACCACACAACAATTACTTGACCCATATATGTATGAAATGGATTGACCCTTGATATGCCAAAGGAATTAAGAGAAGGCAACGATAAAACCCAACATATTCTTGGCCCAATGCACAACCCACCAATCATTTCTTTGTTCAAAAAATTCGGTGAGCATCCTACCAACATTCAATGCCCAATGTTTACTCACACACCCAACAATCTCGTTCACATGTCTTAGGGAGAGAGAGGATTTCCACCAGGCTGCACATGGTTCTGGAATGAATTTCATTGATGTCCTATATTATAAATGGATAAGCAAAGGAGAGTAAAGAGATATTGGGATATTTCTCTTGCTCATGGAGATTTTAACTATGAAGGAAATCCTCAAAACTAAAGCTAGTAAACAAGCCTTAGTGATTAAACAACATACACATCCATTAAAAGACATACCATCCCCATTAAAACTCATAGACAAAAAAATAACATAGCATTTAACAGAACATAGATAAATTTGTATATAAGACATTGTGTTTACCTTGGACATCCAAATGGAAAAACCAACTTCGAAAGATGCTCAATCCATTTAAATAATCTATAGTTATAATTCTATTCATGGCCCTTTATCCATCCTCATCTCCTCGGCCAAAATATCCTCTAAGAATGTAAATTCAAAAATATACAGGGAGAGCTAGGGTAATGGGAAGGCCAATATGCATGACCTTTCATTTCCCATTCCTTAGTATTTTCTCTCCTTTATTATTTTCTTGTTCATTTAATTCTCCATTTTCTCTCTTTTGTCTTATTCACTTTTACATTAGAATTGTTTTTCATAGTTTGTCTAACCTTATTTAATTTTTGAATTAGCTTGCAAGTATCGATTCTTATAACCATTTTTTTATTTGAATCCATTCCAGATAATAACTTCCCATTGAGATATGTCTCGGTCTCCAAAATCTTAAAGGAAACCAATATGGATCAATGTGCCTTCTATCTACTTCTATAGAACATGGCTCTGACTCTGGCTCCTGTATATATCTCTTACTTTGGCTCTATCTACTCACTCCAGTTCTAGCTGTGGATTTTTCTTTGGTCCCTGGATCACTTGGTCCCTTAAAGAAACAATCTACTAAATGAATCTCAATTATAATAAATCTCTAGATACAATCTCTGCAATCAACAATCATTCCCATCTCTTTGAAACTTGGATATGTTTCACCTTGTGTTGAAATTACTAAGACAACTGAGAATGGGGGGGTGAATCAATTGTTACTATGATTAAACAATTTTAATTCTATTAAAATATTTTTAACCTTCTCCAAGTGATCATCAAGATTATACAAGACATGAACAACAAAAATAATGAACGTCAATCACACATATGATATACACAAAGACATATATTCATGAGGAAACCCATAAAGGGAGAAAACCGCTTCTTCTTCGAATGATAGGAAGTCTTTTTATGTTCCGTACATCATCTATCTTTGAGAACCAACTCAATGTGAGGCTACCACCTCTGTTTTACAAGCTACAACTTGCTGAGAGCAACAAATATCTGGTTTCTCTAGCACCCACTAGAAAGAAGCATATTTTCTCCTTATGATCTCCAACCCCAACTAGATGGAATCACCTACTTCCACTTATACAAACACCAAATTTCACACAGAAAACTCTTCGTTTTCCCTAGCACCACCCTGTCACCTTGTTTTCTAGCCACAACTAGATGGAAGCTACAACTCCTAGTATTCAAGCACCAACTTGAATAACAGAGGACCACATTCCTCCCTAGCACCACCCTACCACCCTGATTATAAATATTTTCTTGAATAAACAACAATACACATATTTCAATTCTTACCACTTCTTCTCTGTTCTACAATTCTGCTCTGCTTCTATCTATTCACGCTTAACTCCTCTTGCTTTCTCTTTTCTGTTATGCAATTCTGCTTTGCTTTACACTGCTTCTGTTCTGCTCATACTTTGCTCGACTTGCTGTATCTTTCCATCTGTTCTTTCTCTGTTCTTCTCATGCTCTTAGGTTCTTGTACATTCTTCTCTCTTCACACTTTCTATTTTGCCCAAATTCTATTTTTTCATCTCTTAATTTGTTCTCACACTGTGCATATTGTAATTTTCATTTCTTACAGTTCAACTTATTTTTTCAGAGAAAACTTGGATCCTCACTCTATTTATTAATTTTTCTTTTATGTTATCTCCCATTATCAGTTACACATCGAATCTCCAACACCCAAGAACCGTGATTCAGTTAGTATAACTGAATCGTACCTGATAAAGAACTCACAAAGTGAAATAGTAACCCTTCGATCAGATTGATGATTAATCACCGCCGTTGGATTATACACATAGAGGCTTTTTGACTTTTCAAATGTGTTCCTCGTGAACTTTACATGCGCGAACTAGCACCAAGCATGTTCCTCCCCACATGACCACTAGTTGTTACCATACGCCAAAAAAAAAGAGCGCTTCACGACTTCGCACATCAGATATGTTGCTGCGAGTCACCTCGATTCTCCCAACTCCCAATCTCTAAAGTGGGGCCTAGAAATGATAGATCCTTCCCCTATTGTCCGTTGAAGTGACCACTGGATGTGACCAAATGCTAATAAAAAAGGCGCTACGCAACTTCGTGTTTCACAATATCGCGAGTTAGCTCTCCTCCATTCTCCGATGTCCGAACTCCCGAACTTCAAACTTCATCGTGCCAGATCAACGATCCATGACCCTCAGTGATCTGACGACCCAGATCTTCTCTTCACACATCGAGACTTCACATTTCATGATGTCGTAAGTTAGCACTTCCTTTATTCTGTTTCTTGATTCTCGATTCTCCGCTCTCATCCAATCGACGACCCACGGCTTTCCTGTGATCCGACGGCCCATATCTTCTCTTCGCGAATCGAGACTTTGCGACTTCGCAATGTTGGTAGTCAGGTCAACTCCTTTATTTCATTTCCTGATTTTTGAACTCCACTCTCGTTCGACTGATGACCCACGACAATCCTCGATCCAATGGTCTAGATTTCATTGGGACTTTGCGTTTCGGGACTTTGGAGATGGCCTCTTCCCGCTCTCGCCATTCTCAGTCAGATCAAACCTTCGAACCTTTGTCTCATGATTCCTTCTTTCCTTTTCACCATTCTCATTTGACATCAATGAAAACACTGAAAATACATCAAACAAAGAACTCACCAACAATCTCCCCCTTTGTCATTGATGGAAACTTTCTACGCAACTTTTTGCATTCTGCAACAATAATCAAACCTCCTCCACCTTTGACATCAATGACAAAGGAAACACACTTCCCCTATCAAATATGAATGAAAGAACCAGGGCTATATTCACCAGAAATACAACAGATATTCAATAAGTACTTAAGTACTCCCCCTGACAAGGTGAACACATTAGATGAAAGAAGATATGACCCCCAACGTCTGACGAAGATATTCAAATGGTGTCTGTGCTAATGGTTTAGTAAATATATCATCTATATGTTCCGTGGAAGGAATATAATTCAGCTGAACAACTCTATTTGTAACCTGTTCTTTGAGAAAATGATATTTAATTGGTATGTTCTTAGTCTTTGAATGAAGAACAAGATTCTTTGAGACACTAATGGAACTAGTGTTATCACAGTGAATTGGAATGGGATCAGTATAAGTTACATTCAAATCTGCAAGAGTTTGTATCATCCATAATAATTGAGTGCAATAAGTAGAAACAACAATGTACTATGCCTCTGTATTTGATAATGAAATAGATACCTTCTTATTACTAAGCCAAGCTACTAACAAATCGCCCAAGAAGAATGCACCTCCACTGGTGCTCTTTCTCTCATCCACACAATTTTCCCAATCAACATCTGAATATGCAGTTAATTGAAAATT
This sequence comes from Picea engelmannii, assembly GCA_009831015.1. Taxonomy (NCBI): domain Eukaryota; kingdom Viridiplantae; phylum Streptophyta; class Pinopsida; order Pinales; family Pinaceae; genus Picea; species Picea engelmannii. Next base: position 38,981 of record ML810179.1, read on the forward strand.
CTAATTTTTAGGATACCACAGACCATAAGTCATTGTACCCTTCAAATATTTGAATATCCTCTTGATAGCTACTAAATGACTTTGTTTAGGAGCATACTGATAACGACCTACCATTCCAACAACTTGCATTATATCAGGACGGGATGCTGTGATGTACAGAAGACTGCCTATCATTGATCAATATGTTCTTTAATCAACATCAGGTGAAATATCATCTTTACTGAGCTTGCAACCAACCACCATAGGTGTACTAACATGAGAGGAATATTCCATATGAAACTTCTTCAACATCTCTTTCAAATATTTTTCTTGAGAGATAAATAACCCTGCAGAACTCTGATTTACTTGTAAACAAAGAAAATATGACAGTTCTCCTATCATGGATATCTCAAACTCTATTTGCATAGAATTAGAAAACCACTGAACATAAGGGTCATTAGTACATCCAAAAATTATGTCATCTACATAAACCAAAACAACTGATAAATCATCACCTTCAGACTTAATGTATAGATTACTTTCAACAGTACCTTTCGTGAACCCTTTGTCCTGTAGAAATTTGTCTAGTCTATAATACTGGGATCGTGGTGCCTGTTTCAGTCCATATAATTCCTTTTTCAACTTGTAGGCATAGTTAGGATTATATGTCAGTGAAAAACCTTCAGGTTGTTCCATATATACTTCTTCTTCTAGGTCTCCATTAAGAAATGCTGACTTAACATCCATATGATATACTTTAAAGTTCTTGTGACATGCATAGGCAATAAAAATTATGATGGCTTTCAATCTTTCCATTGGTGAAAAGGTTTCATCAAAATCATGTCCTTCAACTTGTGCATACCCCTTACATACCAATCTGGATTTATTCCTAACAATTTTTCCTTGTTCATTCATTTTATTCTTGAACACCCATTTGGAGCCTATTACATTCTTATCTTCAGGTCTAGGAACAAGCTCCCAAGTGTTGTTCTTCTCAATCTAATCAAGCTCTTCATTCATATATCTAATCCAATCATCATGCTTGTTGGATTCATCAAAGCTTTTAGGTTCAATCATAGTTAGGAAAGAAATATGAGATTGTTCTGAGTCTTTATTCAATTTTCTTCTTGTCTGAACTCCTTTATTCATATCACCAATTATCTGTTTTTCAGGATGATTCTTTCTAACAATTCTGAGAGGTGGTTTTGTTTCTGTTTGCTGATTTGAGTCTGACCGAGTATTTGTATATTCATCTAACTCAGAGTCTTCTCTTTCTAGTTCTTGGACCTTTTCATCTTCAACTTCAACTATATCCTCTGTGGTTGGTTCAATACTGCTTACATTTCATAGTGGGATTTCTTCATCAACTTTTATGTCAATACAATCAACCATTTTATGCAACCTCTTATTATAGCATCTGTATCCTTTACTGTTTGTAGCATACCCTAAGAAGATACTTTCATCAGACCTGTCATCATATTTGCTAAGATTTTCATCATTATTCTTGATATAACACTTACTCCCAAAGACTTTAAAATGCTTGATTGAAGTAGGTCTTCCAAACCACAGTTCATAAGGAGTCTTGTCACTTTGTGGCCTGAGATGAGCTTTGTTAAGAATATGTACAACTGTATGAATTTCTTCTACCCAATATGTCTGAGAAATATTCCTTTCATTCATCATAGATATTGCCATCTGTTGAACTGATCTATTCTGCCTCTCAACTACTCCATTTTGTTGTGGAGTCCTTGGAATAGTTTAATCTCTTTTGATCCCATGTTTATCAAAAAACTCTTTGAAGTTCCATGAACTAAACTCTCCTCCTCTATCAGACCTTACTGCCTTAAATCTTTTTCCTGTTTGATTATCAGTCAGAGCCTTGAAMWCTTTGAATTTTTTGAATGCTTCAGATTTTTCCTTCAGAAAARCAACCCACATTAGTCTAGAATAATCATCAATAATCAACATGAAATAGTTTTCTTTYCCTGTACCTTCCTTACTTGATGGTCCACATAAATCCATATGTACTAATTGAAGAGGTTTTTTTGTTGAAGGAAAGTTCTTATATTTAAACTGTGTCCGAGTAATCTTTCCTATTTGGCAAGGTTTACAAACAAAATCATATGGTTTTGATATCTTTGTAAGATATTTTACCGCCCCACTATTTCTAGGCTTGATTATATGATCAAAATTTAGGTGTCCAAGTCTCCTATGCCATAGCCAACTTTCATCATACTTGTTTAAGTGACATTCTTCTTTTTCTTCTTTTGAATCATAGACATTGTTTTTCGTTCTTATGCCTTTTGCAACCAACTATCCTGAATTCACAAATTTTATTCTACAATCTTTAGAAGTAAAAACAACTTCACAACCTCTTTCACAAACTTGACTGGCACTAAGTAGATTATGTTTAAGACCATCTACTAACAACACATCTTGAGCTTTCCCTTTTCCATTACTTAGACTTACCATTCCTTTACCTTTGATTTTTTCTAGTGCATCATTTCCAAAAGTTACATTCCCTGATTTGCTTTCACTTAGAGACAAAAACTTACTTTTATCTCCAGTCATATGTTTGGAACATCCACTATCAATATACCAGGGGTTCTTTTGTCTTTGGGCTGACAACACTAATCCACACTTATAACTTTCTTTCTTTTTCCATATCTTGACATTTTCAGCTGAGGAATTTATTCTTGGATCAACTTTGTAATTCTTCAAATGACAATCTAAGGCTTTATGACCAAAATTATGACAAATGTAACATTCAGTCTCATTATACAATGGATCAAAATAATTGTTACGATATTGTCTACTCACTGTCTGCTTAGTTCTATGTTGCAACCGTTGTTCATTCTGTGACCTCCTTAGTTGCATCCTTCTAAACTTAATTCCACAATTTGCAGGTTTATGACCAAAATTAGAACAATAATAACAATAACCATATAAAAAATTTTGATACCTGAATATTGGTCTTTCTCTTGAAATTGGTTGCTTTATCTTTTGTTGGCTTTGTTCCTGTTCAGAATTCAACTCATCTTGATTAACTTTAGTTTGCAGAGTATGATCATGATCTGATTGTCTGCTGACTTGAAATTTGATCATCTTATTAGATTCTTTGTTTTCTGGCTGACTGCTACTAGAACCACTTTCATAACCTAGACCAGATTTTATCAATGAAGATCTTTGTTTACTCAGGATGCTATTCAGTTCTTCTAAGGCTTTGATACTTGACATATTTTGGTGATACAAGGCTTGAAACTTCTCCAACTCTTTTCTAGCTTTCACTACTTCTTCTTCTAGAGCTTCACATCTCACCTTCTTCTCTGCTAATTGTTGTTTTAAAATATCTTCTATTTTCTTTGCTTCTTCTAATTCTACTTTTAACAAAACAAAATCTTCACTTGGTTCTTTACCATTCTTTTCAAACTGTATCAACAATTGTTTTTGTTTTCTCTTCTTAAGTCTGAGTCTGCCAATCTCTTCTAAAGCACTGATTATTTCACCTTCCATATCAACCACAACTTCTTCCTCATTCATGTCACTTCCTGTGTATTCATCATCAAGGTATCCTACGGACATAATCATAAAATCATTCTCTTTATCTTCACAAGATGAGTTGCTATCTACGTCTTCTGAGGAGTCATCATTATTTGCACACAAACTTTTGTTTTTACTATATTTCTTAAATTTGTATTTCTTTTCATCATCAGAGATCTGGTCTTTTTTCTTGCGAGGACACTTAGATGAAAAATGACCTATCTTACCATAGTTGAAGCATTTAAATGACAGCTTGCCTTGGTATTTGCCTGATCCTTTCTTTAACCTTCTCACAAATTTTTCTTCAACATCATCCAATTCCGAGTCAGTATTCTTGTTTTCTTTAAAAGATGCTTCTCTAGTGATGGATTTATCTTTACTAATCCTCATTTCATAACAAGTCAGAGTTCCTAGGAGTTGATCAATAGGAATAATTTTAAGATCATTCAGTTCTTCTATTGCATAAACTTTTGGATTAAATCTATCAAGCAGAGATCGTAAAATCTTCTGAACTAAAAATGCATCTTCAATTTTCTCACCAAGACCCTTCATGGCATTCACAAGCTCCTCAACTCTTAAAAAATATTTACTAATTGTTTCATCCTCATTCATCTTTAGTTGTTCAAATTTCAATCTATATGTTTGAAGTTTGGCACCTTTTACTTTCTCATTTCCTTCATAATTGCTAATAAGTTTATCCCACATCTCTTTGACAGATTCAAGATGCATCACCTTACAAACTCATCTTCAACAAGCCCACTCAGATAACATTCATTACCTTTGCATTGAAGCTAAATTCTAGCTTATCATCTTTGGAAGTTAGCACAACAGGTTTTGTATATCCAGTCTCTACTACATCCCAAACATCAACACCTATGGCCATAATGTATGTTCTCATTCTAACTTTCCAGAAAGAAAAATTTGTTCCATCAAACAGAGGAGGCTTATTGGTTGATGTCCCTTCATGACTTGTCATGTTTAAGCTCACTGATCTACCTTTAAATAAAAGGAACCTGCTCTGATACCAATTGTTGAAATTACTAAGACAACTGAGAGGGGGGGGGGTGAATCAATTGTTACTATGCTTAAACGATTTCAAATCTATTAAAATATTTTTAACCTTCTCCAAGTGATCATCAAGATTATATAGGACATGAACAACAAAAATAATGAACGTCAATCACACATATGATATACATAGAGACATATATTCATGAGGAAACCCATAAAGGGAGAAAACCTCTTCTTCCTTGAATGATAGGCAATATTTTTATGTTTTGTACATCATCTATCTTTGAGCACCAACTCAATGTGAGGCTACCACCTCTATTTTACAAGATGCAACTTGTTGAGAGCACCAACTCTCTGGTTTCTCTAGCATCCACTAGAAAGAAGCATATTTTCTCCTTATGATCTCCAGCCCCAACTGGATGGAAGAACCTACTTCCACTTATACAAGCACCAAATTTCACACAAAAAACTCTTCGTTTTCCCTAGCACCACCTTGCCACCCTGTTTTCTAGACACAATTAGATGGAAGCTACAACTCCCAATATTCAAGCCCCAACTTGAATAACAGAGGACCACAATACTCCCTAGCACCACCCTACCACCCTGATTATAAATCTTTTCTTGAATAAACAACAATACACATATTTCAATTCTTACCACTTCTTCTTTGTTCTGCAATTCTACTCCGCTTCTGTCTGTTCACGCTTAACTCCTCTTGCTTTCTCGTTTTTGTTCTGCAATTCTTCTCTACTTTACACTGCTTCTGTTTTGCTCATACTCGGTTCGACTTGCTATCTCTTTCCATCTGTTCTTTCTCTGTTCTTCTCATGCTCTTAGGTTCTTGAACATTCTTCTCTCTTCACCCTATCTGTTCTGTCCAGCTTCTGTTTTTTCATCTCTGAATTTGTTCTCACAATGTGCATATTGTAATTTTCATTTATTACAGTTCAACTCATTTTTTCAGAGAAAACCCAGATCCTCACTCTATTTCTGCATTTTTCTTTTATGCTATCTCCCATGATCAGTTACACATCGAATATCCAACGCCCAAGAACCGTGATTCAATTAGTATAACTGAATCATACCTGATCAATAATTCACGAAGTGAAATAATAACCCTTCGATCAAACTGATGATTAATCACCACCATTGGATAATACACACAGAGGATTTCTAACTTTTGAAATGTGTTCCTCGCAAAATTTACTTGCACGAACTAGCACCGGGCGTGTTCCTCCCCACATGACCACTGGTTGTGACCATACGCCAAACAAAAAGAGCACTTCACAACTTTGCACATCGGATATGTTGCTGCAAGTCACCTCGATTATCCCAACTCCTGATATCCGAAGTGGGGCATAGCAATGATAGCTCCTTCCCCTATTCTTTGTTGATGTGACCACTGGTTGTGACCACATGCTAATAAAAAAGGCACTACACGACTTCATGTTTTATGATATCGCGAGTTAGTTCTCCTCCATGCTCCGATGTTAGAACTCTCGAACTCCAAAATTCATCATGCCAGATCAACGGTCCACGACCCTCAATGATCCGACAACCTAGATCTTCTCTTCACACATTGAGACTTCACATTTCGTGATGTTAGAAGTTAGCACTTCCTTTCTTCTGTTTCATGATTCCTGATTCTCCACTCTCATCCAATTGACGGCCCACGACTTTCATGTGATCCGGCCTATATCTTCTCTTCGTGAATCGGGACTTCGTGACTTCACGTTTCACGACGTTAGTAGTCAGGTCAACTCCTTTCTTTCATTTCCTGATTTCCTAACTCTACTCTCGTTTGATCGACAACCCACGAAAATCCTTGATCCAATGGTCCAGATTTCATCGAGACTTTGGAGATGGCCTCTTCCCTCTCTCGCCATTCTTAGTCAGATCAAACCTTCGAACCGTTGTCTTGCGATTCCTTCTTTCCTTTTCACCATTCTTGGTTGACATCAATGAAAACACTGACAATAAATCAAACAAAGAAATTGCCAACACCTTGGTGGTCAATGAAGCCAAGTTGAATGTTGGTCTTCTTTCTCAATGTGACCAAAAAAAGCTATGTCATCATGTGACAAGTCCACAAGAGGAAGTGTGGCCTACCTTATTCTACTAGGATTAATTGTTTCTTGGCATGGAATTTTTTTTCTTGTGCTTGCACATGCTTACAATCACTTTGTCTTTACAAAAATTCCATCTGGATGAAAACCTTTGTGTGAAATCACAATTCATCATCCAACATTCTATTTTCTTTGGTATTTTTCATGGATTTCTCAAGAACCCCCCTCCAGGGTCATTGATATCTGTGCATTAGTATTTGACACATCTCCAAGAATGGGTTATTCTAAAAGATTGTAGGTAGTATCTAGAATGGGGATTCATTGGTGGTTGGAATTAGCTTACTTTCCTCTTTAATGGTGATACAAATTTCCCATGCTTCTATTTATTCTTGGACATATTATTCTACTTGAGTTGGAGATGTAATCATGATCTTTATCTCTATTAGGATTCACTTTCCACACTCTTCTCTTAGTTGTGCATTTTCTAGGGTGAAGCTCTGGGTGAAGTCGCCAAAAATTCACTTCCCAATTTCCACTCAAATTATAGTGGTGGAAACTGTTCTTGTTGTTTCTATATGTATTGCTTGACATACTCCTACTCTCCATTTCCCTATGAGTTCATTTTTGGATTAGAGATGTATTTTTTCCATCCTTGATCTGAAAGCAATATGGATTGTGGAACATGGCTTTCTTCTCCCAACAAGATGCCACCTAATGGCCTTTCTTCCCACATAATGAACATACCTTTGAGTACCAATAGTTTTAGTGCTAAATAAGGAATGTATTGTTTGATGTATACCTTGTGGTATTCTTCTCCTTCTTTCCCTGGTTGGTTGGATTACCACTTCTTCTAAGTCCTGGAGTAGACTGAGTCTTTGCAATTTCTTCATTGCTACCCTTTTTCACTTGGCCACGATAAGAATGGAGTGATATTGGGATACCTTATTTGTTTGTTGCTACTCTTCCTTCCGATGAGAAATCCAATTCCACAATGTTCTTTTCCTTCACAAATATGTTCTTATTTTTTATGGACTTTTCATTTCCACCATCGAAAACTATGCCTTCATGCTTGACCCTTAGTTCATCTACAACGAGGCTTACAATTCCCAAACTTGTTTTTCCTATCCCTTGGCCATTGTAACCCATCTATCTTAATAGTTTGAAACCAATTCCTTTGGTATACTTTACAAATTCACCAAGTTAATCTTGAGAAATCTTTACAGAAGGTTCATCCAACTGAATCCTACCAAATATTTTTTTTAGCTCAGTCTTCATCCAAGTGAGCCTATCCTCTTACCAACTATCCATCTAGATGACCTTCTCTCCCAAGTGTATAAGTTGGAATTTTCTTTGGTCCCAATCTACCAAACGTATAGTGAGGGAGTCTTGGAATTCATCAAATCTCTTCTTTATCACTAGAAATAGTTTGGTAGAGGTCATAAGGTTCTTTTCCATATTTTCCATCCTCTGGTTAAAAATATATACTCATTCCTTCAAGTGCTTTTTCTCTTCTTGAAGATGAGCATTGATGGCCCTTAAGTCTTCCATCCTCTCTCTATTTTCTTTACCCATGYTCATTCTATACTATCTTCAAATTTCTTGTAGCTACATCACAGTCAAGGATTCAACTGATCCTATATGATCCATAAATGAGGTAGCTATAGTGAACTCACTTCAYCAACATATATTGTATGTATAAGTTTATTTATAAACTCTGTCTCTTTGTTCCTAGTTTTATAATGGACACAAGACATTTTTTCTCTTTGTGGTTCTAAGTACAACTACTCTATAGAAATACTCAGGAATATATGTTGTCCATCACCAAGTGGACACACAAATATTGGCTATGTTTCTCTACTTCAATCTAGTTCCTACTTTTGAGGTATGAGAAGGTGGTTTTGTTTGCAATGATTTGTTTCTGGGCCAAACATCTTGACCTATACTACATATGGTGAAGTGAATCCATAAAAAAGTTTTATTGGAATCAACTCAACCCAACTTACTCATTAATTAATGACCTAGTAATTTTTTTGAATACATGAATAGATTTAGTAGTAGAGGAGTCATTACAACCAATAAACAAATTTGGTTTCTCAATGACCAACCTCTATTTACCATTTGATTTTTCTCAAGCTTGACATAGTTATTTCATAAATGGTTCAAACATATGCCATTCATTTCGTTGGTGACGAAGTCACTTCTAGGTTCCATATGCATATAATAACACTTCAATTCCAACTTAAACACCACTCATGAAATCATAACTGGGATGACCCTTATTTAAACCATCTATGTGCTTATATAAAATGGAAATTACCTAGAGCAAGGATGGAAAGAGTAATAAATGATAGATATATGAGGATCACTCTTTATTTATATGATATGGATTCTAGTTCACATGTATAAGAGATGGATTCATGAAAATATGGCCATAATAACAATAAAATACATCATGCATACACTTTGATCCAAACACCATTCACCAAAATTCAAGTGAGATGAAAATCAATGAAACATGTGAGATGACCATTAATGAAAGAATGAACCACATAATAATTACTTGATCTATATATGTATGAAATGACTTGACCTTTGATATGAAAAAATAATTAAGAGAAGGAAATTATATTATTGTCCCAACACACAACCCACCAGTCAGATCTTTGTTCAACAAATTAGATGAGTGTCCTACCAACATTCAATGCCCAATGTTTACTCACATGCACACTAGTCCTCTTCACATGTATTAGGGAGAAAGAGGATGTCTACCACTATATACACAATTATGAAAATTAAGTCCATCAATATCATATCTCATAAATGGATGAATGAAGGAGAGTAAAGAGCTGCTGGGATAGTTCTCTTGCTCATGGAGACTGTAACTATGAAGGAAATACTCAAAACTAAAGTTGGTAAAGCATCCTTAGTGATTAAACAACACAAGAAACCATTAAAATACAAATCAGCTCCATTAAATCTCATAGAGAGAAAAATAACATAGAATTTAACACAACATAGACAAATCCATACGTAAGACACCATGTTTACCCTGGAAACCCAAATGGGAAAACCATCTTTGAACGGATGCTTAGTCTATTTTGAAAATATATTATTATAATGATATTCATGGTTCTCTATCCATCCTCATCTCCTTGTCCAAAAGACCCTTTGAGAATGACAAATTCAACAATATATAGGGAGAGTTGGGGTAATGGGAAGGCCTCCTTAGTCTTTTCTCCTTTATTATTTTTATTTAAAACTTAATTATCTCTTTGATCTCTTTTGTCTCATTCACTTTTACATCAAAATTGTTTTTTCATAGTTTGTTTAACCTTATTTAATTTCCAAATTATCTTACAGGTACCGAGTCTTACAACCATTTGTTTGTTCGGATCCATTACAGATCACCAATGGTGGCAAGCAAACTTGTCTGAAATCCAACTTACACCATGCATGCATTCTCATTAAAGAATACATATGTTTGGAAGCTATTAGTGGCATATTTATGGTTTTGTTCATGATGTTTAATGCATTCCCAACTTGAAGAATAAGCCAATTTTGGCATCATTGTTGTTCATGATTTTTTGGGATGTATGTCAAATGTAGAGAAGTATGTTTTGATTTTTGTTCATGATTTTTTGGGGTGTATGTCAAATGTAGAGAAGTATGTTTTGATTGTTGTTCATTATGTTATGCCAAACATATTGGAATAAAACTTAGCATCTTAGATTTTTTCTCATGATATTTATGAATTCCCAACAAGTTGAGAAGCCATCTTGACATATATTAGAGTTTTTCTATATTTTTATGATGTAAAAGAAGCAAACCTTTCCATGTTAGATTTCCAATCACAATATGTGATATGCCCAACATGTTGATAAATTATTAGCTTTTTATTTTTTATTTATTTTTATTTTTTATTTTTATTTTTATGGTTGGAAAGACATTGTTTTCATCTTAGTAATGCAATTCAAGTTGTGCATGCATGAATGTCACATTATATAGTAGTTTGTTTTTGAAGAATTATTGACAATTTCTAGGGCCATTTTTGGAATTCTTATTGTTGTGTATGCCCATCTATGCAAGAAATCATTTGGTATGTTGAGTGCTAGAACTTATACCCATAGTATATGATATATTCCCATTTGGTTAAAGTAGGAATTTAGCATATTCATATGAGATTCAATGTGTAACGTACCCGACCCATTAAGTACCTTCTAATGGATGGGGTGTCAAAATATTTCGATTTTTCCAACTACTTCTTCTCTCCAATTAAACCTCATAGATCAATTATGCTCATCGAGAGATTTCCAACGATTGTAACCACACTCATTTCCAAGATCTAGATAAAAAGTTACAACCTTCCAAAGTTTTTGGGTCCTCCACCTTGATTTCCAAAACAGTGCTACGTGGCATCATTGTCACATGTGCCACCCAACTTGGCATTGATGTGGATTCCTACTTCACATACCATCCTACATGGCTCAGATGTGGCATATACCACAACACTCCTCGGATTCACACCTTGTTGGGCCTTCCATCAAAGCTCTTCATTACTATAGGAATCCATTCCATTGGAGTTCTTCCACTTCGAGATACTTTGTGCACTCCAACATCTTGGTCCAATAGCATTCACCCCGACAGATCATACGATCTAGGTGAACTGACGATCAATGGATCTTATTTCATCATAGCCTCTAACATGCACACCAAATAACACCCCTCAAAGACAACCTTTGTACTTAGCCCGCAGACTCCACTAAAGATCAACGACTGCCCTGGATCATGGCCATCCTCTGATCAAATGCCCATGTTAAACTTTGGAGTACTCCCTCGTATGAAATTACAACCCACTCCAACCAGCCTCCTCTAATGGATGGATGGGATCTATCATCGATAGATCCCAGGGATAAGGTTTAGACACCTATCTCCAAGGTATTCCTCCAATAGTATTCCACTCTCGACCCTTCCTTCCATTCACAGGATTCCATGTGTTCTCCTCTAAACACACTAGAACTTCTCGTCATCATGATGTCACTCGCTCCTAGCCTCATTTTATAACAATCCTACATGGCATCTGAGTTTCAACCATGACACATACCCCTACCCAACTCTACCACCTGGTTTGACGCATAACATTCATGCCACATCACCCTTCATTCCCCAAGTGCTACAACACCCTGCCACGTGGGACAATTCCCATATGACATGAGGACCCTCGACGTCAACTCACATGGTGTACATGTCATCATTAAGCACTCAAATCATTCCTTTAGGTGTCATCACCTGTCCTCTGCGCATTGGTGGGGTGATGTCATCCTCATCAGCATGACAACACCTTCCTCCTCACCTCATCCTGAAGAACCACCAAGATCTATGGCGAAAATTTCATCTCGACCCCTATTCAATACATGACCATGATCACTTCTCAGACCTCCCCATCGGAGTACCTTAGCCAAGGATACTCTGATGAACCTACCTTTGATGAATGATCAAGATCATATCTTAGCCGATCATCGATCGATGGCCACAATTGTTTTTCAGACCCTTTCCATTGGAGTAGCTTTACCACAACTACTCTGAGGAATTACCTCCGATGAATGGTTGAGATCTCTCAACCCTTGGATATAACGAATAAATATAGGAGTGAAGGACTAAGACCCATCTCACCCAACGAGACACACGCTCGTCCCACCGACCAATCAACCATTGCCATGTGTTAACTCAATGACATGTAATACCACCATGCTAGTATCCCACGTTGGCGTGACTTCATCACACTATTTGACTCTTGTTCATGATGGATCATCATATATCCAAAGACTAATGTTTCTTTCCAGACTCTACTTGATCTACGATCAATATTACCACTTGAATCCTTCCCATCATAATTTCATTACTACGGGCTACTTTGAACATTAGACTCTGATGACACTTTCTGATATGGATCCAACAATCCATATCTCCCTTAATATAATATTCAATGGATCCAATGGTTGACAATAGCCTAGATCCTCAACAAGTCCTCGTACATGAGGACCCCAATCAAAAGTTAGGATCTCCCAATCCGCCTCTGATGTATCCAATGATCAACAATGTCCTGGACTCTTGATAAGCCCTCGAGTGAAGAGAACTCCGATCAACAATCATGATTGATTTACTGTGCCAAGATTGATGATTGGTGTTCCTTATGAGAAAGACACATGATTTCGTAGGTTTATCAGTCTGCTTTTGGACTTTAGCGAACTTGCATTTTACTCTAAGTAATTCCTAAGGTTATTTAGGCCATCCCGAGTCTATAAAACCTGCCTAAACTGGCTAAGGATTTTCCCCTCGCTGTGTAAAAGGGAATTGCACCCAACACACTATTCATAACTAGACAAGGGCATTTCCAACATGTATTGGCTAAGCTACACCCCGCTTTCCAGCTATGTTACTAACTAATTCAAATGAAAACTCTACATATGAATAGAAAAAAAAGAACACCAACTAACATATCTTCAAGTATGACTACTTTTGTTCTCAATATAATTATTTAAATGCACTGCCTAAGTATAGGAGTCATGCAAAGCACTACAAGCTAATCATACAACATATTTAGGGTAACCCATCACAGTAATGCATAATTCTTGTTTACTTACAAAAATTATAGCAACACAAAGGCTTATACAACACATAATGCCACTATGTACACATAATTATAACCCTCTACAATTAGAACAACAACATACTGAAATGTACGTAGCACAATAATTAACCAACACATGCTTATACAATGAATTAAACAATGAATTAAACAAACACATGGTGGAAAATTATCTGATACAAATGGCCACCAACTGCATGTAGACTTCTGTCTTTCCTCCCAGCCTTAGACTCTACTACCCACAAATTCACAGTAGGTCACCCATGAGATGGGGCTTAAACTCTACTTGGGAAATGAAATCCTATCCAAGTAAGGTCTCTCAACAAAAACAATATTTCAATTGAGGTGCCAAGTTCTACAACTAGTCTACAGTTCCTAATTTCCCCACATGCTTGTCCCACCCAGGTGTTGATACTGAGAGGGGGGTGAATCAGTATCAAGTAAAATTTAAAAACTTTTTCAACTTATACTTAAACCATTCAACTATATCCAATGAGAAATGAACAATAGTATAAGAGTTACACCAATACACCACAATACACCATGCACAATATATGAGAAATAATCAATAGTTATTATTCAAGGGAAGTAATGACTTCCAAAGGTAGCTATAGCTTCCAAATGTAAAGGGAGGGATAAACCTCCAAGAGGAAGATACAATCCTCCAATATCAAGAGAGAGTTGAACTCTCCATCATTGCCCCTTCCTTCCACCCAATAATATATGAGAGATAATACAACTTTACATTAAATCATCACCATCAACCAATCATCACATAGAACCTGATAATGCTTCCTGAGACTTATTCAATTTCTGCAATTCTTCAATTCTTGGAGTACTCTGATCTTGTAGATAATATTACTCAATGTATTCTCTGAAACTCCTCCAAGTTTCACTCCTTGAATCCTCCCCAAAAAGAAGTTATAGAAAGAATGGTAGACTTTATTC
>ML810179.1:64520-82212 GCA_009831015.1 Picea engelmannii
GTAATGCAAGCATATAAGCTACATGAATAATCCTTTCCAGAACTTCAAATGGCCCACAGTATCATGTTGTTAGCTTTGAGCACTTTCCCAACCTTAGGGAACTTCGCATATCTTTTACTTTAAAAAATACATGATCACCCACTGAAAATTCTCTGGGAGTTGTATGTTTATCAACATAATGTTTTTGCCTATCTTGGGAATCCTTCAAGTTCTTATTTTATTTTCATTATTTGATCCTTCATATCCCTGAGTAAATTTGGCCCAACTATTTTCCTATTAGTTGAATTGTCCCAACTTACTAGTGTGTTGCATCTCCTTCCGTAAAGTGCCTCAAACAAACTCATCTTTATAGATTCTTGATACCCATTTTTATAAGAAAATTCAAACAGGTGTAAATAATCCTCCCATTTTGAGGGTTTGTCCATGACATACATTCTCAACATGTCCTCTATTATCTGATTGAATCTCTCTATTTTCCCATCTGATTCAGGGTGGTATGCCATGTTGAAATTCAAATCTATTCCAAATCCTTTGAATAGCCCCTTCCAAAAATCCAATGTGAACTTGGGATCCTTGTCAGATAAAATCGTCCTTGGTATACCATGAAGTTTGGCTACTTCCTTCAAGTAGATATCAGTAATGTTGGTTGCCTTGTGAGTTAACTTAACAAGAATAAAATGGGTAGCTTTAGTAAGCTTGCCCACAACCACCATAATAGAATCACGTTGTTTGATAGTTCTGGTTAACTTAGTAATGAAGTCCATGGTTACCACTTTCCATTTCCACTTAGAAATGGGTAAATACAGTAGAAAACCAGCTGGGTGTCTATTCTCAACCTTGACCTTTTGAAATTCAAGACACCTAGAAATGAAATATACAAACTCTCTTTTCATACCTGGCCAGTAGTATTTCTTTTTAGCAGCTGTAATGGTCTTCTGGTAGTCTGGGTGCCCAACATAAGGCACTTTATGCATTTATGTTAACATCAGGTTTTTTAGCTCTTGTTCATTTAGCACATAAATTTTTCCCTTGTACATGGGGATTTCATCTTTCCTCAGTTCATAATTCTCCATTTTATGCTGTAATTTTCTTTTTAGTTCTAAATACATATGATATGATTTTGTAGCCTCTAAAATTCTATTTTGCAAATCATATTTGCACATGCTAATGTTTGTAGCATGTATTTAACGTACTCTTCTGTTGAGTGCATAAAACACCTTTTATATTTACCTTTGATGTGATTCATATCAAAGTCATATTCACTGAGGAATTCTAACCACCTTCTTTTCTTGACATTCAGGGTTGGCTATTTGAATAAATATCTTAGACCACTATGGTCTATTATCAACTCAAGTTGCTTTCCTATGAGGTAGTGCCTCCACATATTCAAAGCATGAACAATATTTGTTAGCTCCAAATCATGAGTGACATACAATATCTCATGTTCTTTTAGCTTCCTTGATTCATAACACACAACATGGCCATTTTGACTAAGAACTCCACCAAGCCATTTTTTGCATGCGTCAATGCACACAATGAAATATTCATTAGGATCAACAATTTTCAGAATAGGTGCACTTGTCAATAATATTTTCAAGTGTTGAAAGCTTCTTTCACACTTAGGTGTCCATTCAATTTTCATACCCTTCTTCTGTAGCGATGTGATTGGGTGTGTAATTTGGTAAAACCCTTCAATGAACCTTCTATAGTAACTTGCAAGTCCCATGAAGGACCTCAACTCAAAGACATTTCTTGGTGCTATCCATTTTGTGATGGATTTTATCTTTTTTGGATCTACTATTATCCCTTCTTCCAATATGATATGGCCCAAATAATGAATCTGCCTCTGGTAGAAGGATCATTTACTCAACTTGGCATAAAGTTGATGCTCTCTCAATACTTGGAGCACCCTTCTCAAGTGTTTCTCATGTTCTTCACATTTGGAATAAATAAGAATGCCATCCAGGAAGACAATACCAAAATTATCCAAATATTCTCTGAAAATACCATTCATTAAACACATGAAGACAACTGATGAATTCGAAAATCTAAATGACACCACTGTGAAATCATAGTGACCATACCTTGTTCTGAAGGAAGTCTTACTGATATCCTCTTCTTTGATTCTCACTTGATGATATTGAGATCTGAGATCGATCTTGGAAAATACCTTTGCATCTTTCAGCTGATCAAAGAGGTCATGTATCCTTGGCAAAGGGTATTTGTTATTTACGATTACTTTATTTAACTACCTGAAATCAATGCAAATTCTTAAGGTGTCATCCTTTTTTTTCATAAATAACACCGGTGCATGCCAAGGTGACACGCTTGGGCGTATATACCCTTTCTTCAGAAGTTCCTCAAGCTACATTTGTAGCTCCTTCAACTCGGGTATTCTCATCTTGTAAGGAGCCTTGGATACATGGGTTTCTCCACGCATTAAATTAATTAAAAAACAATATCTCTTTTGGGTGGTAACCCTGAACTTTGTTCAAACACATCTTCAAATTATTTTAGGATTGCATACTCCTCAATGTCTAGCACCCTGTCCTTAATAGCTTCCTCCATATGTGCTATAAATATTTGACATCCCTTTTTGAAACTTTTCTTCAATTGCAATGCTTAAAATTCTCTGATAGTTACAACTCTTAGGATACCTTGTACTTTTCTCGAATTTCCTTCCTCATCCAAGCAGGTAAAATACTTATTGTAATATTCCAATATCTCATGGTGCTTGTCCAACCAATCCATACCAATGGGGAAGTCATAAGAGCCCAAGGGTATGATATTCATATTTTCTTTGGTACTTAGCCCATCCATATCCATTGGGCATTCCTTAACCATTTTATTAATCTTCCTTTTAGTTCTGATAGCTAGCTATACCAACCAAGGTTTTCTAAGTTTTCTTTTTGGAAAATGAAACCTTTCTACCATCTTAGGATCTAGGTAACTATGACTAGTTCCTGAATCAATTAAAATAACAATAGGTTGGTTGTTGATCTTACCTTTTACTTCAATCGTGTGAGACCGAAATTCAACCTTCTTGTTGTCTATGGATACGTAAATTCTTGGTACATATTTTCTCACATACTCAACCATATCAACTTGTTGTACATTGTGAATAACCTTTTCTTTCTCATATCTAAGAGGAAATGCTTGGTACATATGGTCTCCATTATAACCCAAACACTTTATGGGTTGTTGTCTTAGTCTTTGTCCCATGCTTTCAACCATCCAAGGATCTTTGGAAATTGGTTGTCCTTGAGTATTATTTATGAAAAATGGGGGTTTGTTTCCCTTCTTCCTCTGGTCCATCTTACTTTTCTTTTTGTCTTCCCAATCCTTTTGGAAAGTTGTTCTTCCCCTATGCTAATCATAAAGACATTTATCTCTCCTTATGGCTTCTTCCACTGTCTTGGGATCATCATACTGTAGTTTATCATTGATAAATGATGGCATCCCACTTAATATTTGTGAATCTTCACCTGTTCATCCTTGATAAAAGGAACATATTTCGGTCATTCCAAAAATCTTCTTTCATACTCGTCAATGGTCATGCTTCCAAGTTTGAGTTCAAAGAACTATTTTATTTTCCTATCATAGTAGCGTTTGGTTAAATATTTCTTTTCAAAATATCTCTTAAAATCCTTCTAAGTAACATTATTCTCATCAATGTTTTTCACTTGTACAAAATGATCCCACCACATTGATGCCTTTCCTTTAAGATGATAAATTTGTATTCTCCCTTCTGCCTAAGAGGAATAGGTCTGTATTTGAAAGTATTTTCTCATACCCAACAACCATGTCTCTGTATCCTCATCCTTTTTTTCTCTCTGTCAAAAGTAAGAGGCTTGATCTTATTCATTTCTCCTTGTAGCTCATCTGCCCAATTTTCTTCTTATGTTTCCTGATAGGTGACATGATTGAGCTACTATGTTCTCTCCTAGATGAATGTTTAGGCAAGTGATGATGGTGTCTATCAATACTCCTTGTATCACTTCTTTTGTCATGAGAATTACGTTCCATTTCCTTGCTAGAATCTAACTCCTTATCCATTTTCTTCTATATTATGTCCATGCTTCATAACAACTTGATGTTGAAATCATGTTGTTGTTCCTTGGATTTCCTAAGCCTCTCTTTATCTGCTTTATAACTTTGCACATATTTCTGTAGATTCTTGATGGTTTCCATTAAGTTTATTCTTTTCCCCTTACCTTCATCATGTCCATTGGATTTCATTCTTTCATCGCTTATGTCAATCAGTTGTCCCCTGATTTCCTCCTCATGGATGGAAATCCTTTGTGTCTCTTCCCTGTATGTCATGACATTGGTCTCTATTTTGGTCTATATATTCTGAATTTTGCAAAATATGCAGGTAGTAATATTTGTTAGACAAAAATAATATATAAAAAATTGTGATTACTAAACTCTTCTTAGCGTTAATACATCAGTGCTATAACTAATCCGTGGCCCATCCAAGCCTAGTGTTGAAACTGAAGTTATGATACCACTTTGTAACATACCAGACCCCTTAAGTACCTTCTAAGGGATGGGGTGTCAATTGTTTTATTTTTCCAACTACTTCGTCTCTCCAATTAAATATCATATATTAATTTTGCTCATTGAGATCTTTCCAATGACTATAACCATGCTCGTTTATGAGCTCTAGATCAAAATTTACAACCTTCCAAAGTTTTCGGGTACTCCACCTTCATTTCCAAAACAATGCCACATGGAATCATTGTCACACATTCCATCCAACTTGGAACTTACATGGCTTCCTACTGCATGTACCATCCTACGTGGATCAGATGTGGAATCTTCCACAACACTCCTCATATTGACACCTTATTGGACCTTCGATCAATTCTCTTCATTATTATAAGAATCCCTTCCATCAAAGTTCTTCCACTTTGGGATACTATGTGCACTCTGATAGTTGGGTTCGATAGAATCCACCCCAATGGATCAGATGGTCTAGGTGAACTGATGATCAACAACTCTGATTTCATCAGAGCCTCCAACATACATGACATATAATGCCCCTCATGCACAACCTTTGTACTTAGCCCGCAGACTCCACTACATATCGATGATTGCCATGCATCATGGCCATCCTACAATCAATGACCCGAGTTAAACCTTGGAGTAATCCTATTGGAGTACTCCCTCCCTCGGTATCATAACCCACTCCGACCAACCTCCTCTAATGGATGGTTGAGATTTATCATCGATAGATCTAAGGATTAAGGTTTATACACCTATCCCCAAGGTATGCTTCCGATAGGATTCCACTTTCAACGCTTCCTTTCATTCATAGGATGCCACATGCTCTCCTGTAAACATGATGGCACTCCAAGTCATCATGATGTCACCCGATCATAACCTCATTTTAATAGGATCCTACGTGGCATCCGAGTTGGCACCTAGGACACGTGCCCCTATGAAACTCTACCACCCGGTTTGACACATGACACTCGTGCCACATCACCCTTCATTCCCCAAGTGCTACAACACCCTGCCACACGACACATTTCCCACCTAACACGAGGACCCTACACATGAACTGACATGGCATACACATCATCATTGACCACTCAGATCATTCCTCCAGGTGCTGAAACATATCCTCTGTGCATTATTTGGGTGACATCATCCTCATCAGCATGACGTCGCCTTCCTCCTGGCCTCATCCTTAAGGACCACCAAGATCTACGGTGAAAATTTCATCTCATTCCCTATTCTATCCATGACCACAATCACTTCTCAGAACTCCCCATCGAAGTACCTTAACCAAGGTTATTTCGATGACCCTACCTCTGATGAACGATCAAGATCATATCTTAGTCAATCATCGATCGATGGCCATGATCATTCCTTATACCCTTTCCATTAGAGTATCTTTACCACAACTACTCCGATGACTTACCTCTAATGAACGACTGATATCTCTCAACCCTCGGATCCAATGAATAAATCTAGGAGCGAAGGACTAGAACCCATCTCGCCCAACGAGGCCCATGCTCATCCCACTAGCCAATCAACCATTTCCATGTATTAACTCAATGACACGTAATACTTCCACACTAGTATTCCACATTGACATGACATCATCACACTATTTAACTCCTGCTCATGATGGATCATCATAGATCCAACGACTGAGGTTTATTTCCATACTCTACCTGATCTACGATCAAGATTACCGCTTAGAGCCTTCCCATCAGAGTTTCATTACTATGGGCTACTCCAAACATTAGAATTCGACGCCACTTTTAGATATGGATCCAACGACCCATATCTCCCCTAATATGCTCTCTGATGGATCCAATGGATGACAACATTTTGGATCCTAGACAAGTCCTCGTACATGAGGACCCCAATCAACAACCAGGATATATCGATCCACCTCCGATGTATCCAATGGTCAACAATGTCCTGGATTCTTTATAAGCCCTCAAGTGCATAGGACTCTGATCAACGTCCAAGATTGATTCATTGTGTTGATATTGACAATTGAGGTTTTTTATGAGAAAGACATGGGATTTCATAGGTTTATTAATTCACTTTTTTATTTTATGGAATCTGTATTTTAATCTAAGGAATTCCTAAGGTTATTCAAGCCATCCCGAGTCTATAAAACATGCCTAAATTGGCTAAGTCTTTTCCCCTTGCTGTGTAAAAGAGAATTGCACCCAGTGCTCTGTACATACCTAGACAAGGGCATTTCCAGCTCATATTGGCTAAGCTACACCCCACTTTCCATCTATTGTACTAACTAATGCAAAGGAAAAATCTACATGAGTAGAAAAATAAAGAACACTAGCTAACATATCTTCAAGTATGACTACTTTTTTTCTCAATATAATTATTTAAATGCACTACATATGTACAAGAGTCATGTGAAGCCCTACATGGTACTCATACAATATATTCAGGGAAACCCATCACAGTAATGCATAATTCTTGTTTACTTACAAAAATTATAGCAACATAAAGGCTTATACAACACACAATACCAGTATGTGCACATAATTATAGTCTTGTGCAACTAGAACAAAAACATACTGAAATGTGCATAACACAATAATTAACCAACACTGGATTATATATATGTGTTTGTGTGTGTGTGTTAATTCAAACAATGAATTAAAAAAACACATGGTGGACACTTATCTGATACAAATGGCCACCAAATGAATGCAAAACTCTGACTTTCCTCCTAGCCTTAGACTCTGATTCCCACAAAATGATAGCAAGTCACCTCCGAGATGGGACTTAAAATTCACTTGGGCAAGGAAATCCTATCCAAGTAAGGTCTCTCAACAACAACAATATTTCAATTCAGGTGCCAATTTTTACAACTAGTCTATAGTCTCTAATTTCCCCACATGCTTGTCCCACCTAGGAAGTGTGCCCCTATGGCTTCCACATTTTCCTTCCAAGATTCAACAACAAGTCGAACATGAAGTTTCAGAGTTTTGTAACTACAACTTAGCACCTTTGGGAATCAAATTCCCTACAATTCTCTCACCTAGAGAGAATGCATACAGGCTTGATAACCCGCTTCTTCTCCTTAATTCTAAACAAATCCCTCCTTAAGCATCCCTAATCCAATGGAGATAGCATCAATCAAGTCCAAAAACAATAGGGATATGGTTCCCATAGTGGATACCAGTACAAGATGATTGAATGGTTGAATGAATGGAAAAATGCACTAAAGTTTGCTATTTTATTTGCATGCTCTTGAAGTGCCTCTTGTCATTTCTCTAATTTCCTTTTGAACCACTTGGTGATTCGTTCCCCTTTTCCAAAGACTTAGGACAAAATTATGTTCTTTCCTTTGTTAGAAATCTTTTATTAATATTTCCTTGGTTTAAGCCCCCATGGATTAATTCCCTTCCTAGATCTTTATCCCCCCTTCCATCAAGTGGAGTTTATCCCCTGAAACTCTTTATCATCAAGATGATCTACAACAGTGATGTTTTTCATTAAATCCAGAGTGAAATTACAAAATACAAAATAGGCTCACTGGCCCAAAAAGTTCTTGTCTCACCAACCTATGTGCAAAACTATAATTACATTTCAATTGGGTTCAGTCTAGGGGTATTACACAATGCATACCCAACCAATGTTAGAAGACAAGCATGGCTTCTCAAATTTATGTTCATGATATTTTATGAATGCCTAGAATATTAAGAAACTTTGGCATATTTGGATTATTGTTCATGATTTTTTCAAGCAGATCCAACTTGATAAATAATCCATCTTGGAATTTTTTAGAATATTGTCCATAAAGTATGCATGCCTATGTTATGGAAAATCCATTTGAGCATATATTAGAGTTGGAAAACTAGATCAAATATCATTACACCGATGTTTTTAGTTGGTTAAAACCATTGAAGAGGGAAACACTCAATAGCCCCAACCAACATGGCCACTTGAGGCAATATATTAATGCAAAAGAAAAATAGTTTACAAGAGAGTTTTCTCACAATTGATCATCAACAAATGAGCCTCCATTTTCTTTAAATATAGATCATATACCAATCAAGTGTTAAGCCACAAATCAATATAGAAATTAAGATTGAGGAGAATATGAGTCATCAAATCACTCTATGTCTAGAACATATCATGACCACTGGATTAATTAACTAAAAATGCATACTAAAGAAACACACTTTTTCCTAAAGATATATTAGACCAAGTTTAACTTAACTAAATCCTATTTGTCGAAATATTCTAACATCCCCCCTTAAGAACAACTTGGGATAGCATTGAAGGATTTAGAAAGGTGACACAATAAGATAAAGAAGGAAGCATTAGAGCCTATCCCCCTTTAGTGACAACTTCTTGAACTCCTAACATAGATTGAAGTTTGGAAAACTCCTCTTTTGTAAAATACTTTTTAAAAATGTTTGCAACTTAATCATCTATAGGGAAAAATAACACCTCAATTACTCGATCATGAATGAGATTTTTGTTGAAGTGCATGTGTATATCAATGCATTTGTTGCGTTGATGTTGAACTATATCCTTGGCGAGATTGATGGAACTCTCATTGCAATACTAGAGGGTGGTTGGATGCTATCGTTGGAATTCAAACTTTAAAAGGATCTATGAAATCCATAAGGATTCTTAACTTGCATTAACTACTACTTGGTACTTTCTTCTACTAAAGAAAGAGCAATAGCCTATTGTTTCTTACAAGCCCAAGTGAGAGGTCCATAACCAAGGCTAAAACATAATTTGCAATAGACTTTTGATTATCGGGGTCACTGGCAGGGATGATTTTAAGGATGGAAATTTATTTTAAAATGTAGAAACCTTGGTGAATCTTACTAATCCTTCATATGCCAACTATTAAATGTTGGCGATATTTTTGTAAAAATATTCAAATTTATAAGGATTTTATATAGTTTGTATAAAATTTTGGTGATTTTTAAGGTAAAATAATTTTATCCTATAGAATTTGGGCGAATCATTTTTAGAATAGCGAATCTTTTTTTTTGGAAAAACCATGGAAAATTAGCCCATGAGTGAAATTTAGCCCCTAAAATCATCCTTGGGACTCACTGAACCAATCTAAATTAGTGAAACCAACCAATAAAGGAGTCCCCCTTAAACTGTAATGTATCTCAAATTGGACCATACCCTAGATATACCAAAGTATCCTTTTTGTTTCTTTCCAATGGATTTCATTGGGTGTTTGCATATACCGATAAACAAGACCAACAACAAAGGAAATATCAGGATGGATATGAGTCAAATATAAGAGGCTACCAACTGACTAACAATACAAAGTGGCATCAACTTTAGGAGTAGTATAGGTGGAAACACATTTGACTCTAGACTAGAAGGGAGAATGTACTCATTTAGAATCTTCCATGTGAAAGCAACAAAGAAGGTCACATGCATACTTGGACTAGGAAAGGAAAATACCTTCCTTATTTTGAAATACTTGGAGGCTAACAAAATAATGCAAATCACCTATGGTTTTCAATTCAAATTTATTTTTAAGGTTGTATTTCACATGGGTAAAAAGTTTAGGATCACTACCAGTGAGGATAAGGTCATCAACATAAATAAAAATACTATGAGATTTATTCCTACTTTCTTGATATAGACATTAGGCTCATAATGCCATCTTGAAAATCTAGTGTCAAGAAGAAACATATTGATTTTTTCATACCAATATCGAGGAACTTTCTTAAGACCATAGAGATATTTCTTAAGGAGACATACACGGATATAGACATTTTGAACATAGACAAGAGGTTGATCCATGTATATTTATTCTTGAAAATACCCATGAAAGAAGGTGGATTTATCATCCATCCGATGGACCTCCCATTTATGTGAGACAACAAAGGACATAACAAGATAGATGGAATTCATTTTGGGTACGGAAGAAAATGTTTAATTGTAGTCAATTCCTTCAACTTGAGAGAATCCTTTGGCAACTAATTGGGCCTTATGTCTTTCAACACTTCCATTTGATGGATAATTATTTCTATATACCCACTTACGTCAGATAAGTTTTCCTCCTTTAGAAAGAGGTACAAGATCCCAAGTATCATTCGCCATTAAAGAACGATATTCTTAATTCATTGTTGTGTCCCAATATGGATGGCCCGAATCTTCTACAAATGTGTCTAGATCACGTGTCTTTGAAACTTGATCCAAAAGAGAGGAGGCTTGTTGGAACTGTGAATGTGCTATCTAGCAATTTCTGGAAATATTGTGTATGAATATTTTGAAACAAAATATTTCCAAAAATTGCTAGATAACATTATGACTAATTGTGGAAGCCTACATTCTCAATTCTGTGAATGTGTTTGACATTGATCTGTAGGATCACAAACAAGATCACCAATTACTTCTCATGTTCAATGGACCCATCTAGGAAGACATGGTGCTGGTGCAGGTTCATGTTCAATGGAATCATTTGGAGGAAGGTGAGAAAATAGAGGTGGATTTTAATCCTCACTACCATCATTTGAATAAGAAACCAAAATAGGAATATGATATGCCACAAACATTGAAGATTGCACTAACATCGAATTAGGCTCATACGCCAATAGTTTTTCATCAAATTTAATATCTCTTCTAATAATTGTTTCGTTGGAATGAGGTTCAAGAAGTCATTGACCTTTGCAACTTCAGAATATCCAACAAAAATGAACTTCTCATTTTTAGGCTGTAATGCTTTCCTTTTTTCTTCAGGAATGTGAGCCCATGCTTCACTACCAAATACATGGAAGTGGATTACATCTTGCTTAATTTTATTCCATGCTTCTTCTGGTGTTATATTTTTTAAATCCTTTATGGGAGTGCAATTTACTATGTAATTGGCACAATCAATGGCTTCCACCCAATAATGAAGACTTAATCCTTTAGATTGGATCATGCAATTAGCCATTTCCTTTAATACACGATTCTTTTTCTCATCAACACCATTTTGTTGTGGTGTATATGGAATATCATGTTGCATTTGAAATACCTATGCAGTGTAGTAACTTGTAAATTCGTTGTTAACATATTTTCCTCCATTATCTATTCTTAAATTTCAATTTTATGTCCATATTTTTTTTCTACAAGGGCTTTGTAGGCTAAAACCATGCCAAAAAGTTCACTCTTAAGTCTTAAGAAGTAAACCCAATTGCATCTAGAGAAGTCATCAATGAAAGTCAAGAAGAACTTACACTGAGAGAAATAAGGAGAAGAAAGCATACCACACAAATCACTGTGAACAAGCTATAAAGGGGGTGAGGCATGACAAGAGGCATGCTTGTCAAAATTGTCCCGATGATTTTTTCCAGGAATAAAACCAACACACACAACATCTATGCACAAAATAAGACAAAGACTAGTCACCATATTTTTATGACATAACTATTGTAATGAGCCATAGTTTAGATGACCCGCTCATGCCCAAGTTTGTTCAAGTCATCGTTGTGAGAAATGAAAATTGATGGAAAATATGATGACCCAAAGTTTTCAAATTTGTACAACTTGGTAATATCATCAACAATTCCAGTTGCTAGAACATGCTTATGATCTTTTAAATCCTTGATTACAAATTGGTGAGGTGAAAACTCCATGGTTTTAGCTTCACCTAATTGAGTGATTTTATAAACTGATAGAACATTGTAGGAAAGACTTGGAACATGTAATACATCATTGAAATGACCATTATCTACCTAAACTATTCCAAACCCTACAACACTAAGAGATTATCATCACCAACAAATATTTTTTTTTTGTTATATTCATTAAGAACAGAAAAAATGACTTTATCCTTAGCCATATGATAAGATGCTCTGTAATCAATAAGTCACTCATCAGAAGAGGGAGTAGATGTTGCATTGAAGGATAAACTAGAAGAATAAAGTGCATGTCCATGAGAAGAAGAGTTAAAAGAAGAAGAAAAAAGATTGATGTTGTGCGTCTCCATCGCTTCTTCTAAGGATTTCATCTTTTTAAAACATTTAGACTCCACATGACCATCTCTCTCACAAAAGTTGCAATGAATGTAATCATTATTACTTTTTCTTTTTGGTCTTTTATCACCATTGGAAGTAGAAGTTGATTGAGAAGGTTTGGGATCCTTGTTTTGATTGTTGTTGTTGTGAGGATCGTGCTTCTTTTTATGCTTGGTTTCCCCTTTCTTTTGGGCAACTAAGGATTTTTTATATTTACATGCAGTGCCAATCACTCCAAGTTGCAATAGCTTATCTTTCTCTCTAATCAAAGAATCACAAAAATACTCAAGAGTGGGAACTTGGTATGCACCACCTAGATCTTATATGGTGGTATAAAAGGTAGATACAAAGATAGAATAAACATGACCAATCTTAGAAAGAATAACATATATGCATCAACCATCCTTCATATCTATTTTATAGTCTTTAAGTAAAATTCTAAGTGTTTTGAAATTAGATAAATAATATTTAGTGCAAGGGAAATCATTAGGACTTGAAGTCATTAACTGATTTTCAATATGGTGGGATCTAATAATAACGTGTTTACCAAATACAACTTCTAGCTTATCCCAGGCTTCATCTGGGTCATCAATTATTTAAAGGTGAAATCATAAATTAGGAGAGATGGAAATTTGAATGAGTCCATGTGTTTCCTCATTTTTACTATCCCATTTTGATTTCTTTTTGGCATTGGTGGGGGCTTGTTATTTTCCCAAGGAAATATGATACAATCCTTTACTTCTTAGTACATCCTCCATATGGGATTTCCATGAGAAGTAGTTGGTAATGGTAATAAAAATATCACTTGGATAAGCCATATTAAAATATGTAGATAATATGGGTTTGAAATATGAAATTGACTATCTAGATGGAAAGATCTCAAAAAATTAGGTTGTTTGAAAAAAAGAACATTGAAAATAGACTTTAGATGTGACAGTTATGCCCTTTAAAAAATCATAAATAATAGCCAAATGTGCCACGTGACAAATATAAGTTAGCCCACGTGGTGATGGATGCACAATGAGGTGGCTGAGTAAATTTTTTTTTATCTTCCTTCTCTAACTTTACCTATAAGCTCACTTGTACTGATAAGTTACTTAATAAGTGACCCACTTTTATAAAATAAGTGAGAATCACTTTTACAATGGAGTTACTTTATGAATTCAAGTTGCATGCAAAAAATAACTAAAAAAAAATATTAAAGTTACTTTATAGTGATTCATTTTTATAATTTAAGTGAAATGCACTTTACAATAAAATTATGATATAACTCAATTTTGCATAAACTTTTTCAAAATGCAACTTAAAATAAATAGAGACTTCAACTCAATACCTCTTATTAAATAAAACAAATTTCAACCAACTCAAAAAGTAACTTAAAAAAAGAGAGACTTGAACTCAATACATCTTATTAATTAAAACAACTTTCAACCAACTAAAYTAGTGCAAACTATATAAAAAATTTAATGAAGGAGGAGGGGGGCTTCTTGAAGGAGAGGGGATTTTTTTTTCTTTGCCTCGAAGTGCATGCTTACCCCAAAACCCTTGTTTTTTCTTCAAAAAAACTTCAACATGGTCGCACACAAAAACAAATGAAATTTTGAAAAAATAATTTTTGAATCTCAACAATAATGGGGTTAGATCTCCGTGAGCTTACTCAGAAGGTGTAAGTTTTCTCTCGGTTTCTGATTGGTTGAGCTCGCATAAAGCGTATAGTGAAGAGCATACATGAAAAAGAAAACACTTTCCGCTCTATTTTTTATTTGTTGATATTGCACAGAGTGCACGACAAAGAGAATACACAAATCATAAATAATAGAAAACTGGGAATAAAAATAGAAAAATCGAAATAATAACTCTGTATTTTTTAAAAAAGTGGTGTATTTCAAGTTTATATCTCTGTATCTAACAAAAATAGTTGTATCTTGTGTAAAAGGAAACATTTTCATATGGTGGTAATTTTAACCATGAAAAAAAAAAGGTGCTACCAGTAAAACCACTTTTCAAAATGGAAGTAAAATTGGAAACTAAATGTGACCTTAAAAAAAACAACTCTTGAGGGTTCTTGTCAAGTTGGTAACTATGTTTAACTACATTGTACTAAAAATGACAAAGAGCACCACCATCCCTTGGCATTGTTACCAAGGGTGAGAAGTGCAACACATCTTATGGGAGCACTGCCACCAATGCCTCCTACTATTTATCTACACACATGAGAGTCTGGAAATTTTATGAACACGATGTTAGTATTGTTCAATGCACATAATCTTACATTGTGCACCACACATGATTCATCCATACAATTATTCATGCACAAAAGAGCATGGGAAAATTATACTTATTAAATTTAACTCTTTAGTGCCCTTGTAATGTATCAGAGCATTATGCCCAGTGTGCCCTATAAAAGCATCATGCAATGGTATGAGCCTAAAAGCAGGGATGCACCGCATGGAAAAAAAAATCAAGTTAAAGCCTAATTTTAAATTTTAAAACACTAAAAATGAAAATTAATGGATAACGATAAATTTAGCTATTCTCTTATCCATCAAGGAGGCATGGTTGTTGCATAGAGAAAAATGAAAATTTGGTGTCATTTGTAAAATTCCAAAATAATCACAAAATCCATTATGGAAGAAAATTAATCGAGAAATCAAACAATAGAACAACAATGCATAATCGAATTCATGTAAGGGGACAATGAGAAATGATGCTTGTATGACTTAAAGCACTAAACAAAAATTAAAATGAAATTCCAATTCGATAATTTTTTACCCTCACATTGGTGCATCTATAGGTATAAGGCACAATGGCTCTATTACATGTGTGTGTGTGGTAGTGATATGCACTAGTGTGGGTTGATATATAAATATAGAATTTATGTTTTTAAAAATCTAATATTTAATCAAAAAATAATTTAACTTGCCTCGGTGCATGTGGTATGGTTATGCATTGGTGCAAATAAATCTATTTGGTACACCAAAAAGAAAGTTATTGAAAAATTATATATGTAGCACAATGCATGTAATATGGTTACACAACAATGTTGTTTAATTTATTGGGCACACCAACTAGGATTTCTTGAAAATTTGTTCAATATTCTATAGAATATATTAACCTACCTTCCAATGTGAGTGTTAAGAAAATACACCAATGTGATAATATGGATGAAGAACACAAAAAAAAACTTCAATTGCTCGCCTCTGTTAAAAATAGAGAAGGGAGAAGTTGTTTTCAAAAATTTATGCTAATTAATGTTTCCCTTGTTTCCCTTGTAGTGATCTAATTTTTTCCTTGTAGTGATCTAATGCTCATCATTAAGACAAACATGATTACTCAAATGAAAAATACATTGTTTCATGCATGAGAAAGACAAATCAAAATTTACTCTTCTAATAATTTCTTCTAATAGTTACAAGAATAGACTAATAAAAATTTATAAGTTGGTAAATATTGTAAACCAAGTAGTTGATATATTTACCAAAATATTGAGCAAATAAATGTTTTAAAAAATGTAATGACATTAGGCATGAAGGAGAATGGTTTTCCAACAAGTGCCACTGCAGTGGTGATGTCCCTACCGATAAGTTTACAGTTGCAGTTTCAGTTGGATGGAGAACTTTTTTGCAGTTTGATTTGGATCAAGAGGTAAAACTAAAACTAATGCTCTAGGTGATCATTGTATATTTCAAGGTTTATAACATTAAAAAAAATGAATGTCATTAATAAGCACTTGCGAAAAGGGAAATACATAACTACGATTGGGGTGAAATGGATGTAACATTTAAAGAAATATACCACTCAAATGGAAAAACTGTAACTATTGGATTGGGACCGAAGGCTTCTCCGTCCATTGATTTTGGTTCACCTGTTGGTGGGTATCAATCCAAATCAAATGGCTCTTATTTCCTACAAATAGAACATACAATCGATAACATCTAAGTCACTGACATAAGCATTTGAACCCGCGACATCGACCTCCACGTGTCACTGGTATTTGAGTCACCGACATTCGGGTCATCTGTATTTGAATCATATGAGTCACTGGTGTTTGAATAACCAACATACCACCTCGGCATCAACTTAAACTGAATCAATTGGAACTAGATCAAATGCAACTATATCATAAACTTAAACTGGATCATTTGTTGCCTCACCAAAAGTAGGAACTCAACCCGTCTATGCAACTTATGTTGCTTAAATTATATAACCTGGGTTGAATACCTTTCCTGTTGTCGTCGAAGAAGGAAAAAGTAAAATTTTGCCTCGCAAATTATTAGGACCCCGCCTCCATATTGGATACCGTTACATATATGGTGAAACACAATCGATTCAGAGGAGTGAAAGGGTAAGCAACACCAAAAGCAATGGAAGAGAATGTTGGACACACCTACCACACTTAGAGGGGGGGGGTGAATGAGTTTGGGGCTCTTTTTCCCAAAACTTCCCTTTTACACAAAACTCCTTAGTTAACATTCAACATTTACTCATTACCCATTGCTGTCAGTTATAACCAGTTAGATGTGAACATATATCAACAATATATCATCAACAAGTCATCACCACAAGGAACACAAAGAACACAAGATGTATGCACAATTTTTCTTTTTATTATGTACAACAATCCAAGGGTTTTCTAACAACAACTGAATAGAGTACAACTCTACAAGAGCACCAGATCTATAATGCAAGACTCAACTTACACCCTCGGCACCAACTGAGATGAGGCAACAATCCTCAACAAATATCAATCTGTCAACAGGTACGCGAAATGTCAGTAGTGCACCTAGCATGTGTACGTGCCCTGGCTCACTACAACCCGCGTATGCATGCGACCAGTGTATACAACAACCTGTGTATACCTTCTGAGCTGTTAGTGTTTGTCCTTCAAGATCAACTCAAATTCTCTGCTATCAACATATCATTCTCTTCTGTCTCCGACTTTCCAATATGACCACCAACCAGTCACAACATCTCCAATCTCTCCAATAGCTTGCTCATTCTCCACAATAAATCAATATGAATGTTATCTCAAACATGTATAAACAACTAGTATACCATAGCAATCATGTCACCACTGAATCCAAAGAGTACTTCTCACTCCATCAACCAAATCATCCAAACTGAACCATATCATAGAAGCCATACCAAGAATTCCCTAAGCATTCATAACACATCAAACAATAGTATCCATCAAGACAATAATGTAA